>WNWK01005257.1:53315-123994 GCA_009830355.1 Cherax destructor | reverse complement strand
GATATTTGTGTTCAATAAATTGTTGTGATAAAAACACAGGCCTCTTTTTAGGCTTTTTGAACACAAAATCCATGGTACATGTCTGCAACAGAAGAAAATAATCTAATGACTGCTGCTGCAGGACAGGTGATGAAGGGCATATGTCCTCAGAAAAGCTATAGCTACTGGCAACATTTTTAAAGACCATTAATCTGCATCACAAATTTATTTTTTAAGGGGAGACCACACCCATGCTGGGCCATCGCCGTACTGTTTGTTTTATTGTTGGGGGCCCCTGGGGGGTGGTGCCGTATTGTGTCCCTGTATTTGTCCTGGGGGGCCTCCACAAGAGGGTTATCCCCCCGGGTAGGAAGGGGCTTTATGCCCCTTTAGTCCTTATGAATACAGATTATAAAATATATGCTAAGATTTTAGGTAATAGATTAAAAAAGAGTGTTAGGGGGGGGGGTGATAGAGGAGGGACGGGGGGATACCGGGAAGGGGTGTGGGGGAGGGACATGAACGTATTAAAGAATTCATAGATAGAGAGGTTGAGGGAGGAATACTTGCGCTGGATTGGAAGGGAGCATATGATAGTGTGGAGCGTGAGAGTATGTTTGGAATAATGGAAAGGCAGGGGTTTGGATTGGAAGTGCTGGATTGGGTGAGGGCATTATATGCAGGGGCAAGTGTGAGGGTGCAAATAAATGGTAGGTTGGGAGGGGTGATTAGAATGGAAAGGGGTCTGCGACAGGGTTGTCCCCTGTCGCAGATACTTTTCGCTTGCATACAGGACCCGTTTTACAGATTAGTGGGGGATGGGAAGGGGTTGGAGGGGAGGGATAAGGGGATCAGAAAAGTGGTGGGATATGTAGATGACACCACAGTGTTAGTGTGTCACGAGGCGGGGCTGGTAAATATAGGAGTTTGCATCAAGTTATTCTGCAGTGCAACTGGCATGAGGGTTAATGGAGCTAAATCCACATTGTTGGAGGTAGGCCCTTGGGTGGGGGGTGGGCTGGGTAGTAGGTATGGGTGGAAAATTGTGGACAGGGTGAAAATATGTGGTATTGTTTACATGAGGAACAGGGATGAGGCGAGAGAGGTGAATTCGAGGAATGTGGTTAAAAATGTGACGGAGCGGTTGAATAGTTGGCGGGCGGGAGAGCTAACGCTGCGTCAGAGGGTCATAGCAGTTAATAACATGATATATAGTAAGATATGGTATATTGCCAACATTTATCCCTTATTAAGTTGGGATGTGAAAGAATTGGAGAGTAGGGGTTTTAAGTTCATTTGGGCACATGGTAGGCACTGGCTCAGGAAGGAAATAGTTTGGAAGAGAGTAATTTCAGGTGGTTTGGGTTTGATATGGCTGGAAAGGAGATTGTTGTGTATGTATGTGAAATGTTGTGTGGTAAGGAGGGGAGGGTTGAGGGGGAGAGGTGAGGCTGGTGTGGAAGGAGTGCTGTGGGAGGTGGGTGAGTGGTGGGGTGCGAGGGAACTGGGGCAATGCAGAGATTGGCTACGGTGCTTGTTGGTTATACGTGAGCCGCAAAGGTTGAGCGTTGCAGTTATAATGAGGTTTGGTGCTGGGGAGGAGGTGATGGACGGGAAGGCGATTTATCCAGTCTATGACTGGAAGGGGATATGGAAGGGGTTCTGGGATCTGCAGTTGCCGGCAAGGGACCTGGAGCTGATGTTTCATTTTTTACATGGGGCAGTGGCATCACAGGAGAATTTATTCCGTATGGGATTGGCGAAAGATGGGAGATGTCAGAAGTGTGGCTTGCCGAAGTCGGCTCTGCATGTGGTATATTTTTGTGAAACTTTGGATGGGGTTCGTAGGTGGATGGGGGGTGTTACGGGGTTTGGGGGAGGGGTATCCCTTTGTTACAGGCTATTTACTTGGATTTGGGTGGGGTTAGACATAGGGATAAAAAGGGATTACTGTACTGTATGGTGGACTTTGTGTGCATGTCGTGGAAATTAAGGGACATGAGTGTTGGGGAAAGGATGGGGGCTGTGGCGGCCAGTATATATCGCACTAAGTGCAGGAATCATTTGATATATGGGAGGGAGTGGGATTCGATCTTTTCAGAGGGGTACAGAAACTTGAGTGTGCAGGGTTTATTGGGAGACAGATAAGGTCTTGAAAGGGTTTGACAGACGCGCTGGTGGAGCATTGGGTAGGTGTGGTGTGGTGGAGTGGCATAGGTAGATAGGTAGATAGGGGGGGTTAATCCCTTTGGGGATGGGGGACGGATGACATCACAGTTGGGGGACCGGGAGACTGTCTAGATTAATAGTGTGTTGGAAGTGGATTTTTGTGTGGTGGTGTGAATGTGAGGTAAAAGTATTTGTAGGGGGGGAGGGGGAGTATGGGGTTTTGCAGGGGTTTGGCCGGATCCTCTGGTGCCAAGGGGCATGGTGTGGTTTGGTATGGTGTGAGTGGTAGTGACAGTGGTATGGATGTCTTGGATTATATTCTGTACAGAGTTGGTACTGAAACAAAGGTAGTAGTCTCCGTGGAGTTAAGGAGGCTGGAAACCTTGTGTGGTAGGATATTATTTTGTGCTCACTGTAAATTTCATTTGAAGTCTTCACTGCATATTCTTAGGACTAGAGTCAATGTTATTGTGCACTCTGTATTCATTATTTGGGTTTGTTATTTGTTATTTGTGCACACTGTACTTTTTATTTGCAGTATTCACTGCATATTCTTAGGACTAGAGCCAATGTTATTGTGGACTCTGTATTCATTATTTGGGTTTGTTATTTGTTATTGTGCACACTGTACTTATTAGTTATTAGGACTAGAGCCAATGTTATTGTGGACTCTGTATTACATTATTTGGGTTTATGTTATTTGTGGACTCTGTATTACGCATAAGGGGAAAGGGGACAGGAGAGTCTTGATTGTAGAGATAAATGGGTTATGGGTATAGTTTTCTGATATATTCACTGCTTAATCAAAGAAAATTGATGTTGTACAATTTTGTGGGGAATTAAGAGATTACCTGTCTGGGCTTCACCGCCACTTACAACAAAATAATCTCCCGGGGAGTGGACCGACTAGTATAATTTTACCGCGGTTACCCCCGTTGAGGCGTGTGAGAAAACTTGCCCCACTCCTGGTCACATTTAAGGGGACCCTTCGATATTCTCACTCTAAATCCACATCTATCCTTGACCAGTTTATTAAGAATGAGTAACACCAATGGTTACGGTATTGTTAAATTTTGTGGACTGTATAGGTTGAGGTCTGACTGATTGGGAAGAAGGAGGAAAGAGTACAACTTAATATCACTCACCCTTTATCCGTGCCATTGCTGTTCACTTGAAGATCCCGTCATTATCATTCCCACCATAGACCTACATTATCCCAACATACCTACTGGCCAGACGGTTGCTAAGATAACAAGAGTACTTACAGTGGGGAAGAAACAGCATTCTTGTCGCTATTCTTCGACGGATCGCGTGATCCTGCTCGGTAGATTATTCTTCCGGCAAGACGATGATGTTGGTGGTTGTCCCGATGAGTCAAGAGAAGATTGATCCCTTGAACTCTCTTACGCCCACGAGACCGGGCGTTATTTAATGTGATTGGTCGGGGTAGTGATTCATATCCTCTCACTATACCCCTTCATTAGAGTTAATACGCAACACTTTACACACTATTCACACGTCGGTTTAATGTCCCATTAATTTACTCTCGTTAGAAGTTGATCCATTAATAATTGTGTAAGATGAACACTGATCGAATCGACGCACATTTCCGCCATCAACACCGCCATGACGGCGTCGCTCACTGTTTAACACATTATCGCTCTATTAGTATAGTTTCTTGGACTTAATGTCCCACATTATGCCCGGCGAATATTCACAACATTCACTATTGTGCAGAGAGACAATTAACCGCGATTTGGTCGTTGTAAACGCCGATTTCCATCTTTATATCCAGAGCTCACCCATCGTTCACCTTCATTCGCTTATCCCACGAGAGCGACTGCTTGGGCGACTTCATTTGACCCAGCATGGCGTACCCATGCCACCGTAGTGATGGTTCTTTACCCATCTCAAGAAAAATACGAACCAACAGCCGCACTTTAAGAATATTCACATTAGAAAGGCTATCGAGTATAACCTTTCGGGAAAATACCCAATATTTTCCACAAATTTTGTATCATGTAATTATTGCACGTTTATGAACTGTAAATGTATATTTATTTTGTGCTCACTGTAAATTTTATTTGCAGTCTTCACTGCATAGTCTTAGGACTAGAGCCAATGTTATGGTGGACTCTGTATTTCATTATTTGGGTTTATGTTATTTGTGGACTCTGTATTTATTTATAAGGGAAAAGGGGACAAGAGTTCACTGGTTGTAGAGGTAAATGGTTTATGGGTATAGTTTTCTGATATTTACTGCTTAATCAAAGAAAATTTGCTGTTGTACAATTTTTGTACCATGTAATTATTGTACGTTTATGAACAGTAAATGTATAATTATTTTGTGCTCACTGTAAATTTTATTTGCAGTCTTCACTGCATATTCTTAGGACTAGAGCCAATGTTATGGTGGACTCTGTATTTCATTATTTGGGTTTGTTATTTGTGGACTCTGTATTTATTTATAAGGGGAAAGGGGACAAGAGTTCACTGGTTGTAGAGGTAAATGGTTTATGGGTATAGTTTTCTGATATATGCACTGCTTACTCAAAGAAAATTGCTGTTGTACAATTTGTAACATGTATTTTTGCATGTTTATGAACTATAAATGTATATATTTATTGGTAACTAATAAAATGTAAAAAAAAAAAAAAATAGAATATTGAATAGAGTGGGACTGAGCACACCTCCCTGTGGGGTTCTTAATTCAAAGTCTTTAGTTATACTTCTATGCCCCTGGAACAACACAGAAGACTTTCTGTTGGACAGGTAGCCTTTAATCCAGCGGAGAAGCCATCCTCCAACATCCATTCTGGCAAGTTCACTAATGATTACATGTCGGTTGGCAACATCAAAAGCAGATTTAAGGTCAAGGAAGGTAGTGTATGAGCTGTCAGTGTGCAGAGTGAGAAAGGTGGCTATGCAATGGTGCACACTCCTTCCATGCATGAAACCATGCAACCGGGGGGACAAAAAATGTTTGATTCTGTACATGAGACGATTAAGAATCATCCTCTCAAATGTTTTACATAAGCAGCTAGTAAGAGATATTGGGGGAAATGAATTTTGTTGATTGGGCTTAGAAATGGGAATGATGAGGCTGTTGGTCCAAGATTTAGGGAGCTCCCCAGTTACATAGCTAATGTTATATAATTCGAGTAAAGATTGCCTGGTACTCGACACAGCAATCTTAGTATATTGTAGGTAATACCATCCTCACCAGGCGACGTGGAGTTGCCCTTAGTTAGTGCTGCATCAAGTTCAAAGTCAGTGAAAGGAATGTTACAGTCATCTTCCTTGCTGAGCATAAAACAAACAAGTCTCTCCTTAGCATCATATTTGTCATTTAATTTCGCCTGTGAATAAATTTAAATTTCGCCGGTGAATAAAGTTGTATACAGTTTAGTATATTTTGTCAATGTGTTTCGCTTTGGCTTATTTAAAGTGTATAAATCATACAGATAGGATAAAGTCAGTTATTTAGTTATTCAACGTCATGTATGATGACGGTGTATGATATATGGTTAGGTTTAGTTTAGTTTGATATCTTTATTATGCACCCCATACCCATCCTGTGGGCGGTAGTCAAAAGATTACAGAGGTACATAATGGGTCCAGGGACTGGACCCCAAAGTTTTGATAGCTGAGCAAGTTACAAAGGTAATGAACTAACAAGCTACAAAGGTAATGAACTCACAAGTTACAAAGGTAATGAAACATGTAAGTAAATTTACTTACTTACGTTTATACATGGTTACAATCATGAACAAATTATAAAGCAATGAACAATTCACTAGTCTACACCCGGTCACAACTGTATATGGTTAGGGTCACCTGATTTTTTTGGACCATGACGACGATGAGTTGGTAGGGCAATTGTAATGGTATAATAGGTATGGTATGGTTATCTTTGTATGTAATTAGGCAAGGCCATTACGTATATGTGGCAGGATGGCTATATGTGTGAGAAAGAAATTTTTTAGGTTTTGTTGTACCAAGGCGTTACATGATTTAGGTGTTAATGATGTGAGAATGGTGATTTGGCATCATTAGTAACTAGGTATTGGTTTTGTGTATAATGTCTTGTGTTGGTGGTGCCATAATGTGTTGTTATACAGTACGTTTTTGGAATATGCCTTACATGCCTATTAAACAAAATGGTGTTAGTTATATGAATAACATGTAAGGTGAATCACATATGTATGTTTCATAAAGGGGGTTAATGTAGGAGGATTATGTTTTGCCTGAGTAATGTTTCAGGTGGACAATAAAGTAAAGTGGGGGTTTGATTTTTATTTTATAGTTTAGGACAGCCTTTGTACGGCAGTTTAACGTCATATATATGCATAATAGTGTTTGTTGGATTTTGTAATATACAATTTTGGTGATGTAAGTAGTGCTGATGATTTTGTGTAAACCATGAATAGGTTATTGTCAAAATTTGTTAAAGCATTTGTGCTTATCTTTGTGTGGAGTAACTTATGATATTGTTTTTTAATTCGCATGTGTATGTGATGATTTGTGATGTATATTGTTAAGACTGTAATGTTTGGTTTTTATAATAAAAAAAAAATACCAAGTACAGTGTTAATCTCGACAATCCTATCACTGATACTAGTAATACCAAGCTCCTTCCTCATATTAAGAACCTTTGTAGATTTGGGACAGCCAAGAATAATTCTGAGAGCTTCATTTTGCGTTGACTCCAAGGGTCGGAGAGAACTTTCTCTAGCTAATATCAACATGGGAGCAGCATAATCAATTAAGGACCTAACATAGGCTATGTACATCATTCTCACGATTCTCACATTAGCACCGTTGTAGCCAGCAACAGCTTTAAGAGCATTTAGTCTATCTTTGCATTTTTTATTTAGTTGTGGTATAGTGGATTTGTTAAAGGGTACATCTACACCAAGATATCTGTAAGTTTTAACGTAGCTAATGTTTTCACCCTGCAAATAGATGGGTGGGGGATGTCGTTTGCTTTATAGTCAGAACTCTCCCATCACTCAATCTTCGTCGCTCTCTCCCACGTGACTGACCCACGCGCTTGACCCAAGCCATGGGTCTATCCACGCATGCGCCAAGACCTTTGTGTTGGTTCCTTCTTCTGATCCCAAGAAAAATGTGAACCAACAACACATTAAGAATATTCATATTGGAAAGTTTATCGAGTATAACCTTTCGGGAAAATACCCATATTTTCCACACTGCAGCCGGGCAGAGTTCGTTGTTAGACGATTCAAATTGCATCTTCCTTCAGGAGGTGGGTCCATCCTGCCCTGGACTGAACGGCTGTTCTGGTAGGCCTAATCACACTTTCTTCCTCTGGTATCCTCTGGTCAGCGTTGTCTTCAATATCACTCGTGTCACTTTCCCTTAGATTTTCATTCACATTTGATTGAACACCTTTTAATTCCAAGGGAATTAATTTATTAATGGTACGTAAACTCTCTTGACCATGACACAACACTTTGACATTCCTGACAACACCTTGAGCGTCTGGGTACAATGTTACTACCTTGCCCAGAGGCCATAATGTTTGAGGTTGCTCAGTATCAATTAACACAATGTCACCTGGTTGAATATTCTGTCGATTCACCGCTTCAGACGCACCATAAAAGTGTTCACGTAGTGTAAGAAGATACTCTTTACGCCACACATTAGACCAGTGATTAATTACTTTATTTAACATCTTAAATTTATCACTCAACACTGTCACATTATTGAAATCCTCATCAACTTCCTCAGGATTATCTCTATAGATAGGTGCAGCTTTCAGTTTCCGCCCACATATTAAGTGAGACGGAGTCAGTATGTCTGCATCGGGAGTATCAATCATGTACGAGAGAGGACGATTATTTATCCGATTCTCTGTCTCCACCAATACTGCACGGAATTCCTCAAAATTAATTCGTTTCCGGTGTAGTACTTTACGCAGACACCTCTTCACTGTACCTATCAGTCTTTCATACAACCCCCCATGCCAAGGTGCCCTGGGAGTAATAAACTTCCAGCCACACCCTCGCTGATTTAGCAGAGACTGTACATCATTACTCTCATTTAATTCCTTCAAATGTTGTGCCCCCGCTACAAAGTTAGTGGCATTATCCGAAATCATTAGTCTCGGACAGGATCTCCTAGCTGCAAATTTCCGAAACAGCTGTATGAACTGTTCTGCAGACAAATCCTGCGCCACTTCTAAATGCACTGCTCTTGTAGCGGTACAAGTAAATAAACATACATACACTTTCAAAGGAACACCATCTGCAGTACCCGTTAAAATGATTGTTTATTAACTGCACTCGTTCCCTGGGCAATGGTGTAGGTCCTGGGTACATATAGGTTCTGGCATCCACACGACGACACATTACACATGTCTTGATGACCCTCTTCACACTCTGTCGTCCTTGAGGAATCCAGAAAGTTTCCGTAATGCAATTTAAGGTATCTTGTACTCCACCATGGATTACATTTTTATGGACATTTAACACAATTAAAGTTGTCAGATGATGAGTTTTGGGCAGCAGGATAGGGTGTTTAGCATATTCACCCAATTCAGTATTTTGCAACCTACCTCTGCACCTGATTACATCATCCTCCAAGTACAGCCCCAATTTCTCTATTATTGAACCTTTCACAATTTTTCCATCTCTTATCAATTTAATCTCCTCTCCATAGATTTCTCCTTGTACCCTCTGTACCCAGTATTTCAGAGGATGTGGAAAGTCATACAGGATATTCATCTTGTTTATAAAGTTAAACACCAACTTCGTGACATTAATCAGTTTTGGAAAAGATGAATATCTATTTATATCAATGGCTAAGGAGGAACCAATGACTGGAGCAGTGCTCACAGTAATTTCAACAGGAGCAATATGCACCTTTTGAACAGGCCAATTAACTTTATCCACCAGCCAACTGGGTCCTTTAAACCACAATAAAGTCTTCACAAATTTTGCATAAGTCAACCCACGAGACAAGAAGTCAGCCGGGTTCTCCTCACAGGGTATGTGATTAAAGGTTAACTTATGCTGTTCAAGTGCCATTACCGAACGAATTTGTTCCCTTAAGGAAAAATGTAAATTAGATTAGTCCTTTCAGATCCCCAAAAATACACATACAAAAGCACTTACAATATTAAACTTACATAATTGTTTGATTTCCGAGGTGACCGAAACTCGGGGGTCCACTGTAGTGGGAGACAGTGTAGTGGAGTCTGTTATTTGTGAGAAGGCAAGGCATTTGCATGAAGATCTTGTGAAGAAAACTCCTGGAACAAGTGCTGCTGGTAGTGAATTTAGGGCCAGCAAAGGCTGGTTTGAGAGATTTAAGAAGCGCAGTGGCATACGCAGTGTTGTAAGGCATGGTGAGACTGCAAGTTCAGACAAACATGCTGCTGAAAAGTTTGTGCAGGAATTTCAGAACTATATAAAGAGTGAAAATCTGAAACCCCAACAAGTGTTTAATTGTGACGAAACAGGCCTGTTTTGGAAGAAAATGCCCAACAGGACCTACATCACGCAGGACACAAGCCTATGAAAGACAGGCTAACTCTCATGCTGTGTGGCAATGCAAGTGGGGATTTCAAAGTTAAGCCTTTACTCATGTATCACTCTGAAACTCCCAGTGTGTTCAATAAACACAATGTCCACAAGAAAAGATTGTGTGATGTGGAAATCAAATCAAAATGCATGGGTCACAAGGACAATTTTCAAAGATTGGGTTGATGATGTGTTTGGCCCAAATGTGAAAAAATACCTTCAGGATAAAAATTTGGGACTCAAGTGCCTCCTGGTACTGGACAATGCTCCTGCACATCCTTCAGACTTGGAAGACCAAATGTCTAGGGACTTAAAATTTATAAAAGTGAAGTTCTTGCCTCCTAACACCACTCCTCTTCTCCAGCCCATGGACCAGCAGGTCATTTCTAACTTCAAGAAACTGTACACCAAAGCAGTGTTTCAGAAGTGCTTTGAAATGACCTCGGACACTGAATTGACCCTTAGAGAGTTCTGGAAGAATCACTTCATTGTCTACAACTGCATAGGCCTTATAGGTAAGGCTTGGGAGGAAGTGACTACCAGGACTTTGAACTGCTTGGAGACCACTGTGGCCGGATTGTGTTGAAAAGAGGGATTTTGAAGGATTTGCGGCTGACGACCCTGTGTCTGTTGTGGAAGATATTGTGACATTGGGGAACAGCCTGGGGTTGGAGGTGAGTGGTGAGGATGTGGAAGAGTTGGTGCAGGACCACAGTGTAGAGCTAACCACTGAAGAGCTGCAACAGCTGGAACTGGAACTTCATCAGACCAAAGTTGAGGCAATTGCTTCAGAAAAGGAGGAGGAGGAAAAAGAAGAGGAGGAGGTGCCTTCTGCAGAGATTAAGGAAATTTGTTTAATGTGGACTAAGGTGCAGACATTTGTTGAAAAACACCATCCTGACCAAGTTGAAACAAGCCATATCTGCAACATGTTTAGTTACAAAACCTTGTCCCACTTCAGGGAAATGTTAAAGAGGCACCAGAAACAGAGCACTCTGGACAGTTATTTTTCTAGAAAGGGGTCCAGTGACTCTCAAGCTGGTCCTAGTGGGATTAAAAGACAAAGAAGGGAAGTAACCCCAGAGAGGGACTTGTTACCTGAAGTCCTTTTGGAGGGGGATTTCCCTTCCAAACACTAACTCCTCCCTATCTTTCAGAAGCCAGCATTAGTCTTCAATAAAGGTATGTAATACTGATTTAATTGTTAAAAAAAATATTTTTTTGTGAATATTTTTGTATTTACTAACCGAGGGTCCACTATTATCCAGAGGGCTGAGGAGGGGGTTGTTGAGGTGGTTCGGACAAGTAGAGAGGGGTGAAACGAAATAGAATGACTTCGAGTGTATAAATCTGTAGTGGAGGGAAGGTGGGGTAGGGGTCAGTCTAGGAAAGGTTGGAGGGGGTAAAGGAGGTTTTGTGTGTGAGGGGTTTGGACTTTCAGCAAGCATTGCATGAGCATATTTGATAGGAGTGAATGGAGACAAATGGTTTTTAATACTTGATGTGCTTTTGGAGTGTGAGCAAAGTAACATTTATGAAGGGATTCAGGGAAACCGGCAGGCTGGACTTGAGTCCTGGAGATGGGAAGTACAGTGTCTGCACTCTGAAGGAGGGGTATTAATGTTGCAGTTTTATAACTGTAGTGTAAGTACACCTCTGGCAAGACTTGATGGAGTGAATGATGATGAAAGTTTTTCTTTTTCAGGCCACCCTGCCTTGATGGAATTGGCCGATGTGTAAATAAAAAAAAATAAAAAAAATGTACCTAAATAAACTTAATTACTAGTTCCTATCTGTCCTGTTCTACTTTCTTCAAACTTGTTTGCTAGTTAATTTCTGACAGTGTTTCATAAGCTTCCGTTTGAAAAAAAGATATAAAATCAACATTCTCTTTATTTAATACTGGTTTAGCTAATTCATCAACTTTGTCATGCTCCTGGAGGCCTAAGTGAGAGGGAATCAACAAAAGCTTAACTGAGATTTCCTTCTGAAAGAGAAAACAATAACTTCCTAATAGGATTAAGTGGACCCCATTATCTAAATCCCTACAGAACCAAATACCCACACAACCCCCAAGTCAATTATTATTATTATAATAAAAAAGAAGCGCTAAACTCACTAGGGTCATACA
The DNA here is from genome assembly GCA_009830355.1 of Cherax destructor. NCBI lineage: Eukaryota > Metazoa > Arthropoda > Malacostraca > Decapoda > Parastacidae > Cherax > Cherax destructor. The sequence continues at coordinate 112,168 of WNWK01005257.1, read as the reverse complement.
GCACTGCCCACCTGAGTCAAAACATCATCTTTCTCTAGGCTTTAGAGCTGATGTATGGCACCCCAACCAATTGCCCAGCAGCAGGTAGTACTATAATATGAAGGCACACTTTTCAAGGTTACTTTCTTGTGCAAAAGCTTGTTTACCTACTGTAGCTTTTTGCTCCTTTTTTTTTTTTTTAATCACTTCAAATTATTCCATTTTGAATGTTTATTCACACAAAAAATAGACTATTTACTGTTATGCATTATTGTAATAATTGTATAAATAATGTTAGCGCATTCGTGAACGCATATTAGACTGACCAGTGGATGCGTATTGGACGAGTTACGTTATTTGTTTACTCTGGAATATCGGCAAAAATCGAATATTTCTGCTACTTTTAGCTCAATTTCAAGCTATTTTCAGTCCATAAACCAATCAAAATCATCTCCATTCTGTCAAATGAGATCAAGAATCCATGAATGCAACCATAAAAACCATACAAAAATACACCACAAAGTTGTTGCTTTAAACAAAAACCACGCAGTTTTTTCCTCATTATGCACCGCGTGCTGCAGTTTTTTTTTATATGGTGCACACTTACCACAGACCCATTCTCTCATATCTAGGCCCAAATTTACCACTCACAGCTAATCTGAGTGAGCTAAGCTCATGGCATAGTTCGAGGGCACTGACCCAGGGTTCAAAACAACAGAACTACAGCACTGATCCTCAAGGGGTTAAGGCAGTGTGCAGAAGGTCCTCAAGTACTTTCCAGGTATATATTATCAAGTATCTCTCTCTCCTTTACTTCAGTGAGTAATGGCAGTAGCTGCAGATTGCTTGCTGACAAAATTACCACACAAGTTATTAATTAGGCCACCAGGCAATTAAGTCAAAGTGTAAAGTTGGCTCTCAGTAATTGAACAAGACACTGTCAGACCAATTGGCCTGTTAAAAAGCAGTGATTATTTTTCTTGTGTGCATAGTAAGCACAAGGTAAATGGAATCTCATTACTAAATATTTCAGGAGGGTACATGATATATGGTACCATTTCCCAACCTAATGAAATGTGAATAGATAATTAATTAAAGGGATGTAATAACACTTAAAGTTACTACAGAAAGAGTCCCTCATTATAAACTGTCTCTTGCTTATGATGAATGAGAACCAGTTCATAAATTGTGGGAACTGGACACCATTGGAAGCTGCCTCAATGATAATTTCACCTGTAAGTATTATCTCAGGAATGTGAAATATGAGCTGGGACAATATTGGGTAAGACTAATGTGGAAGCTGAACAAGCCTTACCTACTGATGAACTTTCATATGGTCTATGGTCAAATGAAAGTGCAACTTCACAAATTAAAGAAATGCCATAAACTACTAGTAGTTTACCATAAGATCATTCAACATAACTTGCACTTCTTGCAACCTCCATCACCCCATACATACATTTTTTTTTTCAACAAGTCGGCTATCTGCCACCGAGGCAGGGTGACCCAAAAAGAAAGAAAATCCCCAAAAAGAAAATACTTTCATCATCATTCAACACTTTCACCTCACTCATACATAATCACTGTCTTGGCAGAGGTGCTCAGATACGATAGTTTAGATATCCTTCCAAACTGCCAATATCCCAAACCCCTCCTTTAAAGTGCAGGCATTGTACTTCCTATTTCCAGGGCTCAAGTCTGGCTAACCGGTTTCCCTGAATCCCTTCACTAAATAATACCCTGCTCACACTCCAACAGCTCGCCAGGTCCCAAAAACCATTCGTCTCCATTCAGTCCTATCTAACATGCTCACTCACGCTTGCTGGAAGTCCAAGCCCCTCGTCCACAAAGCCTCCTTTACCCCCTCCCTCCAAACTTTTCGAGGACAACCCCTACCCCGCCTTCTTTCCCCTACAGATTTATACGTTCTCCAAGTCATTCTACTTTGATCCACTCTCTCTAAATGACCAAACTACCTCAACAACCCCTCTTCAGCCCTCTGACTAATACTTTTAGTAACTCCACACCTCCTCCTAATTTCCACACTCTGAATTCTCTGCATAATATTTGCACCACACATTGCACTTAGACAGGACATCTCCACTGCCTCCAGCCGGCTCCTCACTGCAGCATTTACAACCCAAGCTTCACACCCATTAAGAGTGTTGGTACCACTATACTTTCATACATTTCCTTCTTTGCCTCCATGGATAACGTTTTTTGTCTCCAGATACCTCACTGCACCACTCCTTTTTTTCCTTCGTCAATTCTATGGTTAACCTCATCCTTCATAAACCCATCCGCTGACAAATCAACTCCCAAATATCTGAAAACATTCACTTCTTCCATACTCCCTCTCTCCAATATGATATCCAATTTTTCTTCATCTAAATCATTTGATACCCTCATCACCTTACTCTTATCTATGTTCACTTTCAACTTTCTACCTTTACACATCCTTCCAAACTCGTCCACTAACCTTTGCAACTTTCTTTAGAATCTCCCATAAGCACAGTATCATCAGCAAAAAGTAACTGTGTCAACTCCCATTTTGTACTTGATTCCCCATAATTGAATCCCACCCCTCTCCCTAACACCCTAGCATTTACTTCTTTTACGATCCCATCTATAAATATATTAAACAACCGTGGTGACATTACACATCCTTGTCTGAGACCTACTTTTACTGGGAAGTAATCTCCCTCTCTCCTACACACCCTTACCTGAGCCTCACTATCATAAAAACTCTTTACAGCATTTAGTAATTTACTACCTATTCCATACACTTGCAACATCTGCCACATTGCTCCCTATCCACTCTATCATATGCCTTTTCTAAATCCATAAATGCAATGAAAATTTCCCTACCTTTATCTAAATACTGTTCACATATATGTTCAATGTAAACACTTGATCTACACATCCCCTACCCACTCTAAAGCCTTCTTGCTCATCTGCAATCCTACTCTCTGTTTTACCTCTAATTCTTTCAATAATAACCCTACCGTACATTTTACCTTGTATACTCAGTAAACTTATCTCTTTTGTCCCCCTTCCCTTTATATAAAAGAACTATACATGCTCTCTGCCAATCCTTAGGTACCTTCCCCTCTTTCATACATTTATTAAACAAAAATACCAACCACTCCAACACTATATCCCCCCTTGCTTTTAAAATTTCTGTCATGATCCCTTCAGTTCCAGCTGCTTTACCCCCTTTCATTCTATGTAATGCCTCATGCACCTCCCCCACACTCACATCCTGCTCTTCTTCACTCCTAAAAGATGTTATACCTCCCTGGCCAATGCATGAAATTACAGCCTCCTTTTCTTCATCGACATTTAAAAGTTCCTCAAAATATTCCCGACATCTACCAAATACCTCCAGCTCCCCATCTACTAACTCCCCTACTCTGTTTTTAACTGACAAATCCATTCGTTCTCTAGGCTTTCTTAACTTGTTTATCCGACTTCAAATTTTTTTCTTATTTTCAGCATATACATATATATATAACTTGCACTTCTCACAACCTCCACCCTCCTCATACATATAACTTGCCCCTTTCACTATCTCCACCCTGCCCTCCCACACACAACTTGCACCTCTTACAATGTCTACCCTCCCCATACAAAACTTGCACCTCTCACAACCTCCACCCTCCCCACAATCATGGGAAGTATTTCAATAAATATTTAAGAATACATATTAAGTTTTTGGAAGTAGATGGTAGGTAGGCATGGCAGGTACCTGAAATTGTTGATAGGGGGGTAAAATTATGGCATACAGCAAAGCCTGTTAACAATTTATTAAATGATCTATTCATCATATACAATTTTCAACCAACTGTACAATTTTTGAAGAGGACCTAAAAAAATATCAATAAAATTGTGCTTCTAACAAAACAAAAAAATTGAACATCTGCAACATGGGTACTGTACAATTATACTGCAAAAGACATTTTCTCATGATGAAACATTGGTGTGAAATGAGAAACATGTAAAAAATTTAATTAACTAGTACATGTATAGTAAAAGGCGGCTAATTCTGGAATGCATTTGCATATTGTTTTGCACTATTTATTTCAAGGGCTAGAAGAAGAAATACTTTACCAGTGTGTTTGAGCAAGATTGGTATGATAGATTTTATTATGGAGTATTCTTTACTTGTACTAAAAAAGTTAAACTATACAATCAAATACCTCTTATTTAAAAAAACACACTTCATACAGATTTTTCACAGTGAAAAAAAATATATATATACAATTGTCTTAATTTTTTTACTATTATTACTATAAAATTTTGTGAAACATTTACTGGATGAAGCACAGTCACAATATGGTTTTCTTATGTATTAGGTACCTGATTTCAGTAATAATATCCTCACATCACATTGCCTAATTTTTGCAGTGTTCTTTATCATATAATTATTTATATTTTATTGGTATTTTTCATGTGTGAGGTCCAATCTTAAATTTGCATCACTGGTAATATAATTCCTAAATTAGCATCCTGTTCTCAGCTAATGGTATCAGGTTTTGCAGGAGATGCTGCTGCTGCTTCTGAAGCTGCTACAACTGCAGCACTGAACAATGTTTTCTTGTCTTCATGAGAACTTCGCCAAGAAACCTACAAAAAAACATCATCACTGATACATAAATTGTTAGGAAGACAAATTTTTAAAATTTCTTAAGAATAATTCTCAAGTTGTTTATAGCCTATGTATATGACATTCTTTCATGCATTATCAGAAGAAAGGAAAGTGAATATTTTAAATTCCTGCTTCCACTGCATGTATGAAAAGAAAGGGAATATTTATTATTATATATTTCCTAAAAAAGGATACTTATAGAAAGAAAGTAACCCTTTCAGCCAATATGACATTTGCTGATGTTTGTAGCCAGAATTTCCAGCTGTATAGACAGCTACACATCTTAGAATTTAGAGGAAATGTATGTGCTATCTGCTGGTTGAGCTTCACTGTGTGAACATTATCTAAGCTATGAAGATGGGAGAGAAAGAGGAGAAAGGAAGAAAGAAAATGAAGAGTAAGGAGTAGGGGCAGGAAGCAGAGGAGGGTATGAAAGGATTTTGGTCTACCTTTGATGAGTTAAGTTTTTCTACTCCCAGAGCCTGGCCTTGGGCCAGGCTTGACTGGTACTTGCCTGGTCAGCCAGGCTGTTGCTGCTGGGAGCCTGTTGGCCCACCAATCCATCACAGCCTGGTTGACCTGGTGAAGAGCTCCAGTTTTCTCTTGAAGACTTCTACACTTGTCCCAGCAGTGTTTCTGATATCTTCTGGTAAGATGTTGAATAGTCTGGGGCCACAGACATTGATACAGTGTTCCCTTATTGTGCCCACTGTGTGCAGGTTTGGGCCCAGACCCTCAAGTACTTTCCAGGTATATATTATCATGTCTCTGCTCTAATGAGTTCATATTTAGGACTTTAAGGAGTTCCACTAATTTCAATACTTTATTGGCTATATGCAGGCTGTAAATGATCTCTATATCTCTTCCAGCTCTGATATCTCTCCTTCCCTGAACAGGGTCATCCACACTGAACAATATTTTAAATGAGAGGATCTCACCTTCATGGATGACAACAGTGCGATTATCACAACTGCAAGGGAAATGATAGGATGGATAATGTGAACCTTCAAAACAAGGAATGGTAAGCCACTGATGATCCTCTTTAAGTCACTACCTAGGCTCGAATACTGCTGCACACTAACAGCCCTTTTCAAGGCAGGCAAAACTGCAGTTCCAAAGAATGTACAGAGGGCCTTCAGTACACATATTAGTTTAGTAAAGTAGCTCAATTACTGGGGATGTTTGAAGGCCCTAGACCTGCACTCCTCAGAGTGCAGGCAAGAAAGGTACTTCATAATTTAAACCTGGAAAATCCTAGAGACTGGTCCCAAATCTGCACAGAAATCACTCCCTATGAAAGCAAAAAACTTGGCAAATGATGCCACATAACCCCAATGAAAAGCAGGGGTGTCATAAGTACACTGAGAGAAAACACAATAAATGTCACAGGTCCACGGCTGTTCAACAACATCCCATCATACATAAGGGGGCCTTACTAATATATCCCTAGCTGTCTTCAAGACGGAACTGGACAGATATCTAATGCCTGACCAGCCAGTTTGTGGTTTGTATTTTGGATTGCATGTGGCCAATAACAACAGCCTGGTTGTTAAGGCCCTGATCCATCATGAGGCCTGGTCATGGACCGGGCTGCAGAGGCACTGAACCCAGGAATGCACGCACGCACACATTTATTTTTTCAACAAACCGGCTGTATCCCACTGAGGCAGTGACAAAAAAAAAAAAAAAAAAAAAAAAAAAAAAACACACACACTTTCACCACATTATCATTGTCTTTGCAGAGGTGCACAGATATGAGTGTTTGGATGTCACTTTAAACAGCCAATATCTCAAACCTATCCTTTAAGGTGAAGGCACTGTACTTCACACCTCCAGGACTCAAGTCCAGCTAACCGGTTCCAATGAATCCCTTTACAAAATATTACCCTGGTCACACTCCAACAGCTTGCCAAGTCTCAAAAATCACTCATCTCCACTCCTATCCAACACGCTCACACATGCCTGCTTTATGTCCAAACCCCTTGTACACAAAACCTCTTTTACCCCCTTCCTCCAACCTTTTCGAGGACGACCCCTACCCCTCCTTCCCTCCACTACATATTTATACACCCTCCAAGTCAACCTATTGTGCTCCATCCTCTCTAAATGACCAAACCACCTCAATAACCCCTCTTCAGCCCTCTGAATAATACTTTTAGTAACTCCACACCTTCTCCTAATTTCCACATTACGAATTCTCTGCATAATATTTACACCACACACTGTCCTTAGACACGACATCTTCACTGCCTCCAGACTCTTTCTCGCTGCAGCATTCACAACCCATGCTTCACACCCATATAAGAGTGTTGGTACTACTATACTCTTGTACATTTAGTATTTTTTTTTTCAACAAACCGACAGGGTGACCTAAGAAGAAAAACAAAAGTTTCTCTTTTTAAATTTAGTAAGGTATATCTGGAGTCTACCTGGAGGGTATTCCAGGGAACACTGCCCCTGTGGCCCAGTCCATGACCAGGTCTCATGGTGGGAGGAGAAGGGTTTACTAGCCCTTTGTTCCCGGCATTTTAGTCGCCTCTTACGATACGCATGGCTTACGGAGAAAGAATTCTGTTCCACTTCCCCATGGAGGACATTTAGTATTTATCTAATAGAAACCATTACAAGTTTACTACTAGATACGTAAACACACACACTGTACCTTATATTTCTTATGCTGAACAGTTGCTTCTGCTCTGCGTCGCATAATATCTTCTGTGAAAATACCTTCAAGGGATGCATATGTTGTCATCTGCCAGTCTAATGCCAAGTTGGTGATTTCTCTGCCTGACATACCTTCAGTAATCTTGGCCACATATGAGCATGCTTGACTGTAGTCAAAATCTGCTACTTTTAATCTCCTGCAAATCAATGAATATAATTAAAAGCTTAAACTTAATATATATACACAATAAGCACTCATACTACTGTGCCTATTACATACTATACAGTAGAGCCCTACTTTACGGCATTCTGGTAATATGGACATTTCAAATTATGACCAAAACTCGCTATACAGCTCCCCCATCTGACTCTAATACGGTCACCGTGTGCCACCCAGTTTGTTTACATTTTCTGTGAGCACATCTCTCCATTATGTCTGGAAACTTTCCAAAATTTCAAGTGTTGCGGCCTCCCAGTATCAACGCGCATACAAAGGTGTGCCACACACCATTCATAGTCAGTGTAGCATTGTTTATCGGCGAGTGAGCACGATCCAACGCGTTCATATGATAGATTTTGTAATATTCCATTCTTTTTAGTGCTTGCAACTGCTAAATAAGCCACTATGGGCCCAAAGAAAGCTTCTAATGCCAGCCCTTTGGTAAAGAATGTGAGAAATATGACAGAATTCAGGAAAGAAATCATTGCAAAATATGAAAGTTGCGTGCGTGTGGCCCATCTTGCCAGGATGTATGGGAAGCCCTATACAACCATCGCTTCCATTGTGGCGAAGCAAAAAGAAATCAAGGAATCTGTTGTTGCAAAAGGGGTAGATATGCTCACAAAAAAGAGATTGCAAATACTCAAAAATGTGGAGTTGTTGTTGTTGGTGTGGATCAATGAGAAACAATTAGCAGGAGATAGTGTTATGCAGTCGATAATTTATGAAAAGGCAAGGCAGTTGCATGCCGATCTCGTAAAGATAATTCCTGGAATGAGTGCTGATGTTAATGAATTTAAGGCCAGCAAAGGCAGGTCATTTCTAACTTCAAAAAGCTACACGAAAGCAATGTTTCAAAGGTGCTTTGAAGTGACCTTGGACACTGAAGAGAGTTCTGGAGGGATCACTTCAATATCTTCAACTGCATAAGCCTTATAGGTAAGGCTTGGCAGGGAATGACTTCCAGGACTTTGAACTCTGCTTGGAGAAAATTGTGGCCAGAATGTGTCCTCGACAAAGATTTTGAAGGGTTTGAGGCTGACCCTGTCGACCCTATGCCTGTTGTGGAATGTATTGTGTCTTTGGGGAAGTCCATGGGGTTGGATGTGAGTGGTCAGGATGTGGAAGAGTTGGTGGAGGACCACAGGGAAGAGCTAACCACTGAAGAGCTGCAAGACCTTCAACTGGAACAGCAACAGACTGCAGCTGAGGAAATTGCTTCAGAGGAGGAGGAAGAGAGATGTGAGAAGGTGCCTTCTTCAGTGATTAAGGACATGTGTGCAAAGTGGAATGAGTTGCAAAGTTTTGTTGAAAAATATCACCCTGACCAAGCTGAAACAAGCCATATCTGCAACATGTTCAGTGACGTAGATGAGTGGTTCAGAGAACCGACAAGTTGATAAATTAGACACATATGCAACACTTGGGTATCTTTATTGAGGAAACGTTTCGCCACACAGTGGCTTCATCAGTCCAATACAAAGTAGAAAGTTGTAAAGAGAGGAGGAGTTTGAGGTAATCAGTCCCTTGGCCTGGAATCGATGTGTTCAGTCCATCAATCTTGTAGTAAGTACAGTGGACCCCCGGTTAAAGGCCGTTCCGGTTAAAGGCCAACTCGGTTAGAGGCCGGTTTTTCGGCTCCCGGTTAGAGACCTTTTTTCGGTTAGAGGCCGTATGGGATGCGTCCATCCACCAGCTGGGGCTGCTTGTGCTTCAGTTTGTCTGTGTCTCTCGGTGCGTGAGGAAGCTTCTGCTCATTCATCCAAACATTTTGCTATAACCCATTGTTTTTGGTGGTTATTTATCACGTGCAACTGCAAAATAAGTCACCATGGCCCCAAGGAAAGTTCTTAGTAAAGTTCCTTTGGTAACGAAAGTGAGAAACACGATAGAATTCAAGGCAGGCAGGCATAGAGGCAAGGAGAGTAGCAGGCATGCAGGGAGTGTAGCAGGCATGCAGGGAGTGTAGCAGGCATGCAGGGAGTGTAGCAGGCAGGCAGGGAGTGTAGCAGGCATGCAGGGAGTGTAGCAGGCATGCAGGGAGTGTAGCAGGCATACAGGGAGTGTAGCAGGCATGCAGGGAGTGTAGTTGGTGGAGTGACTCTCAAGCTGATCCTAGTGGCATTAAAAGACCACAGAGAGAGCTTTGCTACCTGAAGTCCTTATGGAGGGGGATTACCCTTCCAAACACTAACTCCTCCCTCTTTCCTCCTCCCTATCTTCCAGAAGCCAGCATTAGTCTTCAATAAAGGTATGTAATACTGATTTAATTGAAAAAAAATTGAATATTTTTGTCTGGAACGGATTAATTGTATTTACATTAATTCTTATGGGAATATTTTTTCGGTTAAAGGCCATTTCGGTTTAAGGCCTAGCTTATGGAACGGATTACGGCCTTTAACCGAGGGTCCACTGTACAGCATAGGGCAAAAGAAGTTGCTTATATACTGTAGACAGGTGAGGCGAAGCAGGAGGATGCGGGGTCATAGTGGTACCATCCACTTGTCGAAGTAGGTCTTCATCCAAAGGTTGGACAAGTGTTGAAGAATTCGTTTGTATCAAGATCCCAAGATGTTGCTGTGTCAGACAGGAGGTAGATGAATGGTTCAGAGAACCGACAAGTTGATAAATTAGACACATATGGAACACTTGGGTATCTTTATTGAGGAAACGTTTTGCCACACAGTGGCTTCATCAGTCCAATACAAACTTTCTACTTTGTATTGGACTGATGAAGCCACTGTGTGGCAAACGTTTCTCAATAAGATACCCAAGTGTTGCATATGTGTCTAATTTATCAACTTGTCGGTTCTCTGAACCATTCATCTACATCCTGTCTGACACAGCAACATCTTGGGATCTTGATACAAATGAATTCTTCAACACTTGTCCAACCTTGGACGAAGACCTACTTCGACAGTGGATGGACCACTATGACCCCGCTTCCTCCAGTTTCGCCTCACCTGTCTACAGTATATAAGCAACTTCTTTTGCCCTATGCTGTACTTACTACAAGATTCATGGACTGAACACATTGACTCCAGGCCGAGGGACTGATTACCTCAAACTCCTCCTCTCTTTACAACTTTCTACTTTGTATTGGACTGATGAAGTCACTGTGTGGCAAAACGTTTCCTCAATAAAGATACCCAAGTGTTGCATATGTGTCTAATTCATCATGTTCAGTGACAAAACCTTGTCCCACTTCAGGCAAATCTTAAAGAGATGCCAGAAACAGAGCTCTCTGGACAGTTTTTTTGTGCGACAGGGGTCCAGTGACTCAAGCTGGTCCTAGTGCCAGTAAAAGACAAAGAAGGGAAGTAACCCCAGAGAGGGCGTTGATACCTAAAGTCCTTATGGAGGGGGATTCCCCTTCCAAACAATAACCTCAACTCCCTCTCCCCTCCTCGCCTTCTTCAATACGCCAACAAGAGTCTTCAATAAAGGTATGTAATGTTTATATTTATTTATCATTGTTTTCTCTATGCAAAACTATAGTTATTCTTTAAAAAATTAATTTTTTTGTGACTATTTTTGGGTGTCTGGAACGGATTATGTAATTGTATTTACATTACTATTTCTTATGGGAAATATTACTTCGGTTTTTGCACTTTTCGAAGCTAGAATGACCTTCTGGAACGGATTAAATACGAAATTCGGGGTTCCGCTCTATGTAATAAACATGTTACGTAACATACAGACATGATAAATACACCCCCACAGCAGAATAAATTAACATAAACATGAGATGTTTTTCCAGTCATCTTGTCGGAGTGTCGGAAAGAATAACGTTTTCTCTGGTTCAACACCAAAGAAAATATGTACACAATTGTATTACTGGGGGTAAGTGTATAAAACTCTTCCTTTCATATGCCTTCACTCAGAGTGTCATTCCTTTTAAAAATGGTGTGTTACATGAGAATGGGAGTGTTGCTCTTCATTTATTCTACTGTACCAATGTGGAGACACAAGTTGTCTCCACGTTGACATCTCTTCTGAGACCTTTTTTTTTTTTTCAGTAGGAAAAATTAGTGCTAGGCAGTGACTGTGATTAACAGGCTCCAGATGAGATGGAATCTCTTCTCCACTATGGTGGAGTGATGCTGCACTTGTGGATGGGCTGGGTTTGAGATGTTACTATGGTTACTTCCTTCACTCACATTAGTCTCAAAACTGTGGAACTCCATATCAGAATTACTATGCTCCATATCAGAATTACTATGCACTAATAATTTATATATATATATAAATTTTTAGTGCCTGTAAGTCTTAACAATAGGCAGTTAATTGTGAGAGTGAGGAATTCATGTTTGGAAGCCATAGTTAATAGGCTAAGAGAGTAGCTGTTCGTAACATGCTCAGTGTATGGCAGCCATAGTTAACAAAGGCTGAGAGAGTAGCTGTTCCTAACATGCTCAGTGTACGGCAGCCATAGTTAACAAAGGCTGAGAGAGTAGCTGTTCCTAACTTGCTCAGTGTACGGTAGGTATTTTTGTATACATCTCACATCCAACGCACAGACACATTCTTTCATATTTAGATCTAAATTTGCCATTCGAGGCAAATTGAAGGGCACTGTGAATTATCCATATCAGTACATCAGATTCCGTGGATGTACTAGTATGTGACAGAGAACTGGTTAATTACTTTCATGAAATTTGAATAAAATGGACATAAAATTTCACTACTTCTGCTAAAAACAAAAAAAAATAATGTGCATTAAAAAAATTGATATGAGATACAAGAAAATATTTCTTCTCCAACAGTAATGGATTTTTAGAATGCACCATGGGAGGTGTACACAAAAATTTAAATAATTTCAGTAACAAATGTAAAAAAAGACAAGAGGGCAGATAACGTGCTTCATTTCTACCCTGTAAACTGTAATTTTTTTTTATTAACACATCGGCCATCTCCCACCAAGGCAGGGTGGCCCAAAAAAGAAAAACTTTCATCTTCATTCACTCCATCACTGTCTTGCCAGAGGTGCACTTACACTACAGTTATAAAGCTGCAACATTAACACCCCTTCTTCAGTGCCAGCACTGTACTTCCCATCTCCAGGACTCAAGTCCAGCCTGCTGGTTTCCCTGAATCCCTTCATAAATGTTACCTTGCTCACACTCCAACAGCACGTAAATACTAATAACCATTTGTCTCCATTCGCTCCTATCTAACACGCTCATGCACGCTTGCTGGAAGTCCAAGCCCCTCGCACACAAAACCTCCTTTACCCACTCCCTCCAACCTTTCCTAGGCTGACCCCTACCCCGCCTTCCCTCCACTACAGATTTATACACTCAAAGTCATTCTATCCTCTCTACATGTCCCAACCACCTCAAAAACCCCTCCTCAGCCCTCTGGATAATAGTTTTGGTAATCCCGCACCTCCTCCTAATTTCCAAACTACAAATTCTCTACATTATATTCACACCACACATTACCCTCAGACATGACATCTCCACTGCCTCCAGCCTTCTCCTTGTTGCAACATTCACCACCCATGCTTCACACCCATATAAGAGTGTTGGTATAACTAGACTCTCATACATTCCCCTCTTTACTTCCATGGACAAAGTTCTTTGTCTCCACAGACTAATAAGTGCACGTCACTTTTTTTTCCTCATCAAGTCTATGATTCACCTCATCTTTCATAGACCCATCTGCTGACATGTCCACTCCTAAATATCTGAATACATTCACCTCCTCCATACTCTCCCTCCAATCTGATATCCAGTCTTTCGTCATTTAATTTTTTTGTTATCCTCATCACCTTACTCTTTCCTATATTCACTTTAATTTCCTTCTTTTACATACCTACCCTACCAAACTCATCAACCAACCTATGCAACTTCTCTTCAGAATCTCCCAAAAGCACAGTGTCATCAGCAAAGAGCAACTGTGACAACTCCCACTTTGTGTTAGATTCTTTATCTTTTATCCCCACACCTCTTGCCAACACCTGAACATTCAGTTCTTGCCAACACCTGAGCATTCACTTCTTGCCAGCACCTGAGCATTCACTTTTTGCCAACACCCGAGCATTCACTTCTTGCCAACACCCGAGCATTCACTTCTTGCCAACACCCGAGCATTCACTTCTTGCCAACACCTGAGCATTCACTTCTTGCCAACACCCGAACATTCACTTTTTGCCAACACCCGAGCATTCACTTCTTGCCAACACCTGAGCATTCACTTCTTGCCAACACCTGAGCATTTACTTCTTGCCAACACCCAAGCATTCACTTCTTGCCAACACCTGAACATTCACTTCTTGCCAACACCCGAGCATTCACTTCTTGCCAACACCTGAACATTCACTTCTTGCCAACACCCGAACATTCACTTCTTGCCAACACCCGAGCATTCACTTTTTGCCAACACCCGAGCATTCACTTCTTGCCAACACTCGAGCATTCACTTCTTGCCAACACCCGAGCATTCACTTCTTGCCAACACCTGAGCATTCACTTCTTGCCAACACCCGAACATTCACTTTTTGCCAACACCCGAGCATTCACTTCTTGCCAACACCTGAGCATTCACTTCTTGCCAACACCTGAGCATTTACTTCTTGCCAACACCCAAGCATTCACTTCTTGCCAACACCTGAACATTCACTTCTTGCCAACACCCGAGCATTCACTTCTTGCCAACACCTGAACATTCACTTCTTGCCAACACCCGAACATTCACTTCTTGCCAACACCCGAGCATTCACTTCTTGCCAACACCCGAGCATTCACTTCTTGCCAACACCCAAGCATTCACTTTTTGCCAACACCTGAGCATTCACTTCTTGCCAACACCTGAGCATTCACTTCTTGCCAACACCTGAGCATTCACTTCTTGCCAACACCCAAGCATTCACTTTTTGCCAACACCTGAGCATTCACTTCTTGCCAACACCTGAGCATTCACTTCTTGCCAACACCTGAGCATTCACTTTTTGCCAACACCTGAGCATTCACTTCTTGCCAACACCTGAGCATTCACTTCTTGCCAACACCCGAGCATTCACTTCTTGCCAACACCCGAGCATTCACTTCTTGCCAACACCCAAGCATTCACTTTTGCCAACACCTGAGCATTCACTTCTTGCCAACACCCGAGCATTCACTTCTTGCCAACATCTGAGCATTCACTTCTTGCCAACATCTGAGCATTCACTTCTTGCCAACATCGGAGCATTCACTTCTTGCCAACACCCGAGCATTCACTTCTTGCCAACACCCAAACATTCACTTCTTGCGAACACCCAAACATTCACTTCTCTTACAACTCCATCTATAAATAATACATAAATAACCAGTACAAAGAATACTGAATCTTATGAAGACGTTTTGGTCCGACTTGTACCCTTAACTAGTCACAAGTCGGACTGAAATGTTGTCACAAGTTTGAGTCTCGTATTTACAGGTTATTTGTGTGTTGTTCCAGTCATGGTATTGTGCCTTTTTATTCTTTAACTGCAAATAAGTAATCACACACAATAAGCAATTAAGTTTCAAGCTTACCTTTTGCCTTCAGATGCTGGTAAAAGAATGTACTTCTCAAAATAGAGTCTGACCAGTCGTTCTCGCTCAGTCATAGTAGGTAGAGGAAACTCAACAGGTTCATGGACTCGGTCTACTACAGCAAAATCAAGTACTTCAGGAGTATTGGAAGCCAACACCAACATAAATCTGTTAAAAGCAAAACATTTAATTTAACACGGTAGTTACGTTCCTGAAAATGCTGTGTTAGGTAAAACCATGTTAGATAAACTGAAGAACTTATGGGATAAATAGGGTTACATTCTTGGGAGCCCCCAAAAAGCCAAACAACTTTTTTTTAGACCAACAGAACTTACAAAAATAAAAGTGAATATGTAATTGTAGTTCATTGTCGTGATGTATCATGTTGTTTTTACTGATTAAGATTACAAATGCAACAGAAATAATAGTTTTTCTTACCTTAAATTGTGGGTGCTGGTGTTTGTGGATGATTGTGGAGAGTGGAGAATTATGCTGTGGCCCTACTGGGCTGAGGTGGATGGTAGAGGTTCTGGTACTGAAGTCGATGGTTGTACTGGAGTGTGCATAAATTCTGTAATAGATTTCTGTTCTATTTTACCTCGCAGTACATTATACAACTGACGGTAAGGCATCAGCTGCTCTAGACACTGTTTAAGGATACTCTTCAGTGAAAAAGTCTAACTTTAAGTCAGTCAGTCAGTTAGTAAGTCAGTCAGTCAGGTAAGTCAGTGAATCAGTCAGTAAGTCAGTCAAGTCTGTAAGTCAGTCAAGTCAGTAAGTCAATCAAGTCAGTCAGCTAGTCAGTAAGTCAAGTCAATCAGTCAGTTATTCAATTCAGTAAATCAGACAGTAAGTCAGTCGGTAAATAAGTGAAGTCACTAAGCCAATCAGTCAGTCAAGTAAGTCAGTCAGTCAGTAAATCAGTCATCACACAAACACATATTTATCTCATTCTTTTTATGTGCATAAAGTGATGCTTCATAAGGCCACAGGCTATTTCTTGTCTAATATCTCTATTTTCTTTGTTAATTCTAAGACTTTAAACATTTAAACCTTTTCTTGCCACTTTCAGCAACACTTGTATGCCTATTGGGTGCCATGATTGCTTGGCAGATTTAAGATATGACAATTAAAAGATCTAAACTCAATCCACAAACAAAAATAAACACAGCTAGCTCCTAGCAGAGGATGGTCCTACATGTGTATGAACCCAAGGCTGGGACAAGGGTGGCGGGGGTGGCAAGGGTAGCGGGGGATGGCGGTAGACCTCCCCCGTTAACTTAATGGTCTAACCCACAGCCAGGCAGAGTGTATACCACGGGCGATGCTCCATATTTTTTCTCCTCCCGCAAACTGAACCGTGTTAAGTTAATTTTACGAAGTGTTGTATAAAATTGTGCTGCAATTCTTCAATAGTGCTATAACCAAAACATGCCAGATAAAACCGTGTTAAATGACGGTCTACAGTAACTTAAAATTATTATTTTTTGTTAACATACCAGCTGTCTCCCACAGAGGCAGGGTGACAAAACAGAAGAAACGTAGTTTTTCTTCTTTTTACAATTACAGTGGACCCTCGGTTTTCGTTCACCTCCAAACTCAAACAATTATACAAGTGTATTTTTGTAAGTGTATTTTTGGGGGTCTGAAACGACTAATCTAATTTACATTTGTCGTTATGGGAACAAATTCGTTCGGTAATGGCACTAGAACAACATTTTGGAAAGAATTTTCAACGAAAACCGAGGGTCCACTGTAGTAATTTTTATTATTTTATTATTTTTTTTATTATCACATCGGCCATTTCCCACCAAGGCAGGGTGGCCCGACAAAGAAAAACTTTCATCAACATTCACTCCATCACTGTCTTGCCAGAGGCGTGCTTACACTACAGCTATAAAACTGCAACATTAACACTCCTCCTTCAGAGTGCCAGTAATGTACTTCCCATCTCCAGGAATCAAGTCCGGCCTGCCGGTTTCCCTGAAACCCTTCATAAATGTTACCTTGCCTACATTCCAACAGCACGTCAAGTCCTAAAAACCATTTGTCTCCATTCGCTCCTATCTAACACGCTCATGCACGCTTGCTGGAAGTCCAAGCCCCTCGCACACAAAACCTCCTTTACCCCCTCCCTCCAACCTTTTCTAGGCCGACTCCTACCCTGCCTTCCCTCCACTACAGATTTATACACTCTCAAAGTCATTCTATTTTGCTCCATCCTCTCTATATGTCCAAACCATCTTAACAACCCCTCCTCAGCTCTCTGGATAATAGTTTTGGTAATCCCACACCTTCTCCTAATCTCCAAACTACGGATTCTCTGCATTATATTCACACCACACATTGCCCTCAGACACGACATCTCCACTGCCTCCAGCCTTCTCCTTGTTGCAACATTCACAACCCATGTCTCACACCCATACAAGAGTGTTGGTATAACTATACTCTCATACATTCCCCTCTTTGCTTTCATGGATAAAGTTCTCTGTCTCCACAAGCTCCTCAGTGCACCACTCACCTTTTTTCCCTCGTTAATTCTATGATTCACCTCATCCTTCATATACCCATCTGCTGACACATCCACTCCTAAATATCTGAACACATTCACCTCCTCCATACTCTCTCCCTCCAATCTGATATCCAATCTTCCGTTTTCTAATTTTTTTGTTATCCTCATCACCTTACTCTTTCCTATATTCACTTTTAATTTCCTTCTTTTACATACCCTACCAAACTCATCCACCAACCTCTGCAACTTCTCTTCAGAATCCCCCAAAGGCACAGTGTTATCAGCAAAGAGCAACTGTGACAACTCCCACTTTGTGTTAGATTCTTTATCTTTTAACCCCACACCTCTTGCCAACACCCGAGCATTCACTTCTTTTACAACTCCATCTATAAATATATTAAACAACCACTGTGACATCACACATCCCTGTCTAAGGCGTACTTTTACTGGGAAATAATGTCCCTCTCACCTACATACTCTAACCTGTGCCTCACTATCCTTGTAAAAACTTTTCACCACTTTCAATAACCTACCTCCTATTCCATACATTTGCAACATCTGCCACATTGCCCCCCTATCCACCCTATCATATGCCATTTCCAAATCCATAAATGTAATTTATACAGGAAAAAGGGTTACTAGCCCTTTGCTCCCGGCATTTTAGTCACCTCTTATGACACGCATGGCTTACGGAGGAAGGATTCTTCTTCACTTCCCCATGAATAATATAAGACTGATTTTTTTTCTTCAACAAACCGGCCGTATCTCACCGAAGCAGGGTGACATAAAAAGAAAAACGATAGTTTTTCTTGGATCATTAAATTTAAAAAGAAAAACTATTGTTTTTCTTTTTAAATTTAGTAATTTGTACAGGAGAAGGGGTTACTGACCCCTTGCTCCTGGCATTTTAGTCGCCTCTTATTACACACATGGCTTATGAAGGAAGAACTCTTTTTCAACTTTACCTGTAGAGAATAAGATTGAAATATTAATATAAATACAATTGACTGTCAATCAAGATGGTAGTTATATTCTTGAAAAGGGGCGTCTAATAAAAAATTGCTCTTGTGATTGGTTGTCATGATGAATTATATTTAATACATTGCTTAAGGCTACAAATCTTTCTTTCAACATGCCGGCTGTCTCCCACCAAGACAAGGTGACCCAAAAAAGAAACACTTTCACCTCATTCACACATAATCACTGTTTTTGAAGAGGTGCCCAGATTTGACAGTTTAGATATCACTCCAAACAGCCAATATCCCAAACCCCTCCTTTAAAGCGCAGGCATTGTACTTCCCACCTCCAGGACTCAAGTCTGGCTAACTGATTTCCCTGAATCCTTTCACAAAATGTTACCCTGCTCACACTCCAACAGCTTGTCAGGTCCCAAGGCTACAAATATTATATAAATAATATTTCTTATCTTAAATTGTCATTGCTGGTGTATGATGATGAGTTTGAAAGGAGAGAGGAGAAGGATGCTGTGGCTCTACTGAATTGAAATGGAAAGTTGTGGATCATTAACTGAGATGGAAGATTGTGGATCACTAGCCGAGGTGGAAGGTTGTGGATCACTAGCCGAGGTGGAAGGTTGTGGATTGTTAGCTGAGGTGGAAGGTTGTGGATTTTTAGCTGAGTTGGAAGGTTGTGGATCATTAGCTGAGGTGGAAGGTTGTGGATCATTAGCTGAGGTGGAAGGTTGTGGATCGTTAGCTGAGGTGGATGGTCAAGGCTCTGGCACTGGTAATGATGGTTGTACTGGAACAGTGAGAAATTCTGTAATGCGTCTCAGGTCTCTTTTACTTGCAGTACTTTATATAGTTGATGGTAAAGCATCATCAGCTGCTCTTCACCATGTTTCAGAGCAGTGCTTCTAGATTTGTCAGGGTCCTCCTCAGTGAAAGTCTTAGGAACAGAGCTCTGTCATTAAGTGAGGAGAGCCTGTAGTCCAAAATAAACACTAAACATTACTGGCACTAAAACATTATTTCCTCCATTCATTAACCCTTTCAGTGTTCAGACTCCCAATCTGAAAATTGTTCACAGTGCCAAAGAATTTTCCAATTTTTTTTGGTTATTTTTTTCTTATGAAATGGTAGATAATCTTTTTCTGAAGGTAATAAAACAAAAAGTATGAAACTTCATGGAAAATTGATGACATTACGCTTTTGCAAATTTTGTTGTGTCAGTGATATTTACGCATCGGTGATTTTGCCCACTTTCAATCCTATTTTAGGCCAACTACATTATTCCAGTCGACCAAATTCTTAGGTATTTCACTAGTATGTCTTCCATTTTATTGACTGAGCACAAGAAACCACCCAATCAACTATTTCAACTACCCAATAAAGTACTCAGAAATTGGTAATTTGGCCAATTTCATGCAAATTTTAAAATAAGGTCCAGAATAAACAATGCAGGCATTCCTAGCACTAAAATAACATTACCTCTATGTTAAGTTCCCAGGCTTTACACATGAATTCCATTTTGAATATTTATTCACACAAAGAATTTTTATTCATAAAAATAATAGATTTACTGTTATGCATTATTGTAATTGTATAAATGTCAGCACATTCCTGAATGTATATTAGACCAACCAGCTGGATGCATATTGGACGAGTGACGTGATTTGTTTACTCTGGAATATCAGCAAAAATCGAATATTTCCGCTACTTTGAGCTCAATTTCAAGCTAGAGTACTTCCAGTCCCGAAACCAGTCAAAATCATCTTTATTTCTATAATTTATCTTTCATTCTATCAAATGATACCAAGAAACTGACAATACAACCATAAAAGCCATCCAAAAAATATACCGCAAATTCGATATTTTAAACCAAAAACACGGTCCTAGTTTTTTCCCATTATGCACTGCATGGGAATGATTATTTTTATATGGTGCACACTTACCACATCGCCCCATTCTCTCATATCTAGGCCCAAATTTACTGCTTAAAGCTGAGCTCACTGTGTAGTACTATGGCAAGGACAGACTGCAAATCCGTAGAGCTATGGCAAAGGGGTTAATTATGTCCCTAGCCTTCTACTATATTACATTTGTCTTCCATTCTGAATTCATTATCACACAAAAAAATCAAAGATTCACCCTATATCTCATATAATAAAAAATATAACCAGGAATGATTGGTCATGGTTTATGGCATCCCAAGAATTGAATCAAAGCTATTAAAAACCCATAAAACAGACCATAGGGAGTAGGGAAGCCTTATCTGTCCATAGGAAAATTGGCAAAAAACAAATATTTTTGCTAATTTAACCCCAATTTCAAGCTATTATCAGTCTTGAAAACGTTCAAAATCATCTGTATGTCAGTCTATCTTCTAATATATGAAATGAGACCAAGAAACAGCCAATAAAACCATAAAAAAAAACACCTCAAAGTCACTATTTTAAACCAAACACAAAGTAAGAATTTTGATTTTCCCATCATGCAAATGTGGGGCAGGATTTTTTTTATACTGTGCATGCTCATTGCACAGACCCATTCTTTCATATCTAGGCCAAAATTTGCCACTCACAGCTTATCTGAGTGAGCTGAGCTCATGATGTAGAACTATGTGGCCTCAATGACATAGTTCTATGCAATGACCAATGAACAGGTTAAGCAACCTACCACCTATTCTATACACCTGCAACATATGCCATATTGCTTCCCTATCCACCCTATAAAATGCCTTATCTAAATCAATAAATGTAATGAAAACTTCCTTGCACTTATCTAAATATTGTTCACTTATATACGTACTTCAATGTAAACATTGGTCTTTACATTCACTACCATTTCTAAAGCCTTGTTTATCTGTGATCCTGCTTTCCATCTTACCCTTAATTCTTTCAATAATAACCAGTCCCAAGGTACCTTCCCCTCTTTCATACATCTATTGAATAAATGCACCAACTACTCCAAAACTATATCACCACCTTCTTTTAACATTTCTATTTTGATCCCATCAATCCAAGCTCCTTTACCTCCTTTCATTCTACCCACTGTCTCAAGCACCTCCACGACACTCACATCTGGCTCTTCCTTACTCCTAAAAGATGTTATACCTACCCTGGCCAATGCATGAAATTACTGCCTCCCTCTCTTCATCAACATTTAACCCTTTGAGTGTAGAGACCCCTGACCCTAAACTCGTTCTCAGGGTCAAAAAAAAAAAAAAAAAAAAAAAAAAAAACCTTATGAAATGATACAGAATCTTTTCCCGATCGTAATGACACCAAAAAAGTATGAAATTTGATGGAAAACTTAAGGAATTATGCTCTCACAAAGTTAGTGGTCTCGACAATGTTCCAGTCGACTAAAATCATAGATATTTCACTAGAACTCCATTTGTTCTATCGATTGAGTACAAGAAACTGCCCATTTACCGATTTCACCTACCCAATAAAGTGGTCAGAAATTGGCAATTTGGCCAATTTCACACAAATTTCAAAAGATGCCAATTTCAAAATAGGGTCCAGAATAAACAAGACAGACATTCCTGGCACTAAAATAACATTTTCTCTGTTCATTAGTCACGTTTCCAGGCCACCTCTTATATTACTCTTGCTTTCCATTTTGAATTTTTATTCTCACAAAAAATAGAAGATATACTGTTACGCAGACTATTGCATTATTGTAAAAATGGTATAAATAATATCAGCACACTTGTGAAAGAATATTAGATTCACCAGTTGACGTGTATTGGATGCATGGCGTGATTTGTTTACTCTTGAACATCAGCAAATATCAAACATTTCCGCTACTTTGAGCTCAATTTCAAGGTACAGTGGACCCCCGAGTAACGAACAAAATTAATTCCAGAAGCCTGCTCAAGTGCCATTACCGAACGCATTTACTCCCTTAAGAAATAATGTCAAGTAGGTTAGTCCATTTCAGACCCCCAAAAATACACTTACAAAAGCACTTACAATACAGTGGTCCCTCGGTTTTCGCCGAAAATTCGTTCCAGAATGCTGCTCAAGTGCCATTACCGAACGAATTTACTTCCTTAAGAAATAATGTCACATAGGTTAGTCTATTTCAGACCCCCAAAAATACACTTGCAACAGCACTTACGAAAATACACTTACATAAATGTTCGAGTTTGGAGATGCACGAAAACCGAGGGACCACTGTATTTTTATAAGTTGATCAATTATGAATGAAAAGAATGAAGTTGTGTACTTTACTCTGGCATAACTTACTTGTCAGTCTGGGTACCTGTGCGATACAAGAATGCACTAATTGACATGCGCAGTTCCTCACTAATATTTTCATGACGTTTCCGCAGGAATCCTTCGGCTTCATCAATAAAGAGAACAAGACCCTTCTGTGATGTGGCTGCCCAGTCAAATACCTGTGAAATGGGAATATTCATTAATAAATAAAATTAATTAATAAATAAAATAAATTAATTAATAAATAAAATAAATTAATAAATAATATTAATATATTTTTTTAACATGTCAGCTGTCTCGCAACGAAGCAAGGTGACCCTCAAAAAAAGAAACACTTTCACCATTTATACATACTCACTGTCTTTGTAGAGGCGCTCAGATTCGACAGTTTAGATGTCACTCCAAACAGACAATATCTCAAACCCCTCCTTTAAAGTGCAGCCAGTGTACTTTCCACCTCCAGGACTCAAGTCCAGGTAACTGGTTTCCCTAAATCCCTTCACAAAATATTACCCTGATCACACTCCAACAGCTCGTCGGTCCCAAGAACCATTGGTCTCCATTCACTCCTATCCAACACACTCGCATATGCCTGCTACATGTCCAAGCTCATTGCACACATTATTATTATAATAAAACAAGAATTGCTAAACCTACTAGCGTCAAACAGTGCTGCAGGGAAGGATGACCCTAGTAGGTTTAGACACATCTCCACTGCCTCCAGCCTCCTTCTCGCTGCAGGATTTACCACCCATACTTCACACCCATATAAGAGTGTTGGTACCATTATATTCTCATACATTACCTTCTTTTCCTCAATGGAAAACAGTCTTTATCTCCACAGATATCTCAATGCACCACCCACCCTTTTTCCTTCATCAATTCTATGGTTTACCTTATCCTTCATAAAACCCGCTGTCCCACATATGGCACCTGGTGAAGATACTAGTTCAGTTTCCTCTTGAAGGCTTCTACACTTGTTCCAGGCGTGTTTCTGATATCTTCTGGTAAGATGCTGAATAGTCTGGTACTCTAAACTTATTCCCCTATAATTTTTACAATCTCTTTTGTCCACCTTCTGACAATCCCTAGCTACCTTCCCCTCTTTCATACATTTATTAAACAAAAATACCAACCACTTCAACACTGTTTTTCCCCTGCTTTTAACATTTCTGTTATGATCCCGTCAGTTCCAGTTGCTTTTACCCCCTTTCATGCTATGTAATGCCTCATGCACCTCCCCCACACTCACATCCTGCTCTTCTTCACTCCTAAAAGATGTTATACCTCCCTGGCCAGTGCATGGAATTACTGCCTCCCTTTCTTCATCAACATTTAAAAGTTCCTCAAAATATTCTCATCATCTACCCAATACCTCCAGTTCCCCATCAACTAACTCCCCTACTTTATTTTTAACTGACAAATCCAGTCATTCCCTAGGCTTTCTTAGCTTGTTTATCTCGCTCCAAATTTTTTTCTTATTTTCAGCAAAAGTTCTCGACAGTGCCTCTCCCACTCTATCATCTGCTCTCCTTTTGCACTCTCTCACCACTCTCTTCACCTTTCTTTTACTCTCCATATACTCTGCTCTTCTTATAACACTTCTGCTTTGTAAAAACCTCTCATAAGCTACCTTTTTCTCTTTTATCACACCCTTTACTTCATCATTCCACTAATCACTCCTCTTTCCTCCTGCACCCACCCTCCTATAGCCACAAACTTCTGCCCCAACCCTCTTCAACCCCCCCACTATTCATATTTGCACTAGTCCACCTTTCTGCCAATAGTTGCTTATATCTCAATGTAACTTCCTCCTCCCTTAGTTTATACACTTTCACCTCTCTCTTACTTGCTGTTGCCATTTTCATTTTGTCCCATCTACCTCTCACACTAACTGTAGCTATAACTAAATACAGTGGAACGTTGGTTTTTGTTGAATTTGGTTTTTGACGACTTTTTTTAACAAAATATTGTCCCAGTTTTCGTTCGTCACATTGGTTTTCGTCCGCCGTACCAAACATGTGCACCTGCACGCGCCTACACAAAGCATCTCGCGCACGCATTCTGAGTCAGTCTGGCTTTGTTTTTCGTAATAATCCATTATTTTTTGTGCTTGTTTATTGAGTGTGACTGCTAAATAAGCCACCATGGGGCCAAAGAAAGTTCAGAGTGCCAGCCCTTTGATAAAGAAGGCGAGAAACACGATAGAATTCTTCAGTGATTCTACGATATGTACGATACTAAAGCAGCAGCAGTCGATAAAAGTCATAGCGATTAAGCGATAGAAAAAGGACGACACGAAACTAACTCCTCCAATGTTGTTGGAGGTTTATAGGGCCACTGACAACATACGCTGCCCTGCGCTATCTTCCACCACCCTAAACCTCTGCCAGCATCTCCTCAAGGTAAATGTGTACTATAGTATACATACATAAAATAACCACTTTATTTCTTTACATTCTCTATTATGTTTTTATACTACGTATTTCTTATTTATAAATTACGTAAAATGTTTCAGTGTTTTCCTTATGAAACTGTGATCTAGTGCAGTTAGCCTCACAAACACTTTGTTTTCTCCTATAATAAGAGCATGGGAAGATATGTAGTCAGCAGGAGAGGGAATGGCAGCTGCCGCCTCCACCACTAGCCACATACGTAACATATTTTATTCATTCTAGAGTATGTATATACGTATCATGTTTTTATGTTATTAATATTGTTTATTATGTCATATTAGATGAATTGTGATAGATAAATAAGCCGTAGAGTTGATATTAGCGTCATATTGAAGTACAGTGGTACCTCGGTTTTCGTCGATAATTCATTCCAGAATGCTGTTTGAGCGCTGTTACCGAACGAATTTGTTCCCATAAGGACAAATGTAAATTAGATTAGTCCGTTTCAGACCTGCAAAAATACACTTACAAAAGCACTTAGAAAAATACACTTACATAATTGTTCGAGTTGGGAGCTGTATGAAAACCGAGGGTCCACTGTATTTATAATTAACTCTTTCGGGGTCGGTGCTGTACTAGTACGTTTTACGAGCAGGGGTTTGTGCCGTATTAGTAGGCCTAAATTCTAGCGGCCTCAAATTAAGTGGGAAATGGCTGGTAGGCCTACATATGAAAGAATGGGTCTGTGTGGTCAGTGTGCGCAGTATAAAAAAAATCCTGCAGCACACACTGCATAATGAGAAAAAAAAACTCTGACCGTTTTTTTCGTTTAAAACAGCGACTTTGCAGTTTATTTTCGTATGGTATTTATTGATGTATTCTCGTTTTCTTGGTCTCATTTGATAGAATGGAAGATATATTACAGAAATAGGGATGATTTTGATTGGTTTGACAATGACAAGTACCTTGAAATTGAGCTCAAAGTAGCGAAAATGTTCGATTTTTGACGATGTTCAAGAGTAAACAAATCACACCATGCGTCCAATACACATCAACTGGTGAGTCTAATATTCATGCACAAATGCTCTGATATTATTTATACCATTTTTACAATGATGCAGTTGTATACATAACAGTAAATCTTCTATTTTTTGTGAGAATAAAAATTCAAAATGAAAAGCAAAAGTAATGTAAGAGGGGCCTGGAGACGTAACTAATGAACAGAGAAGATATTATTTTAGTGCCAGGAATGTCTGCCTTGTTTATTCTGGACCCTATTTTGAAAATGGCATTGTTTGAAATTTGTGTGAAATTGGCCAAATTGTAATTTTCTGACCACTATTTTAGGTAGTTGAAATTGGTAAATAGGCGGTTTCTTGAACTCAATCGATAGAAGAAATGTAGTTCTAGTGAAGTAGCTATGATTTTAGTGGACTGGAACATTGGAATTGGCCAAAAGTAGGGCTCAAAGTGGGCGAAATAGCCGATGCGTAAACATCTTTGAGACCGATAACTTCGCGAGAGCATAATTCCATAAGTTTTCATTCAAATTTCATACTTTTGGTGTTGTTATGATTGGACAAAGATTATCTATCATTTCATAAGAAAAAATTTTTTTTTTTTTCCAAAAATTTTCGACCCTGAGAACATGTTTCCGAGAAGGCCTGTCGACCCCCAAAGGGTTAACAAAATTTGGGAAGAATTTAAGATACATTAGACAAGTTAAATTCTTAAAGCTTGGGTAGAATATAAGCTGTGTCTGACAGATCCTTAACCACCTACTTACATCATCATAAAAAAGTCAGCCAGTTTTGCTGATTTGCCCATATTGAATGCATGATATACAGTGATACCCCGAGTTTCGTACAGCTCCCAACTCGAACAATTATGTAAGTGTATTATTGTAAGTGCTTTTGTAAGTATATTTTTGAGGGTCTGAAATGGACTAATCTAATTTACATTATTCCTTATGGGAAAAAGTTTGTTCAGTGACGGCACTCGAACAGCCTTCTGGAACGAATAAAGTACGAAACTCGGGGTACCACTGTAGTGTGGATGACTTCTCACCAGCATCAGTGTTAGTGAAGACCTCTTGCCATATTTGGACCAAGAACAGGATTAGGAGACTAATTTAATAGAAGCCTGAGAGGCCATAATTGAGATTACAGCTACAGAAAAAGAAGGTGCAACAAAGCAGGTTAGATGTGTACACTGTTGTAAATAATGTACAACTGGGTTGTAGTGTGGTGTCATCTTGGCTCCCAAAATACCCCACACAAAGCACTGTTACTTTTTGCACTGATTGTGTAGTACTAAATATACCATACACAGGGAATTACTTGTAGAAATAGGATCATCACATAAAAGAAAATTTACATATAGTGAACCCTCATAAAGCTAAAGAGTTACTCTAACCTTGTTTGCTCACCTTATGAATAGCACCAACTGATTCTCTGCCAAGCAATGCAATATCACCTCCGGTCATGATAGCATAGTCCATACCTGAGTGCATTGCAAGTTTCTGAAAACAATAAATTAAGAAATCATATACTGTAGTTATTTCTATTAAGAAAATTAATAGAAACACTAATGAAATAATAATACCAAAACTGACTTATGACATTGTAATGACACAATTGCAAACAAACAACAGTACAGGCAGGGATTGAACTCGCAGCTAGTGAGTTGTAAAACTCCAGACTGGCGCACTAGCCACTGGGTTAGCTGGCTAATGCCAAAAACTAGATATTCAATTAATTACAGTAGAAGTTCAGGGAATGTATTCTTTTCAGTAATGAAAATGTATTGAAAGTGGTCAAATTTTAAAAATAAAACAATGTTACAATGTGCTTCCCACTTATTATATAAATATACCATAAATACAGTGGTACACCGACTTACGATGGTCCCCAAACTCACCCTTTTATGTAAGTTTATTTTTTTAAATGCTTTTGTAAGTGTAATTTTGGGGGTCTAAAAGGACTAGTCTATTTTACATCATTCCTTATGGGGATAAATTCGTTTGGTAATGGCACTTGAACAGCATTCTGGAATGAAAAAATATCGTAAGTCGGGGTACCACTGTATACATCTTTCTTTCTTTCAACACGTCGGCCGTTTCCCACCGAAGCGGGGTGGCCCAAAAGGAAAAACGAAAGTTTCTCCTTTTACATTTAGTAATACAGTGGTACCCCGACTTACGATGGTCCCCAAACACACCCTTTTATGTAAGTTGATTTTTTTAAATGCTTTTGTAAGTGTAATTTTGGAGGTCTAAAAGGACTAGTCTATTTTACATCATTTCTTATGGAGATAAATTCGTTTGGTAATGGCACTTGAACAGCATTCTGAAATGAAAAAATATCGTAAGTCGGGGTACCACTGTATACATCTTTCTTTCTTTCAACACGTCGGCCGTTTCCCACCGAAGCAGGGTGGCCCAAAAGGAAAAACGAAAGTTTCTCCTTTTACATTTAGTAATACAGTGGTACCCCGACTTACGATGGTCCCCAAACACACCCTTTTATGTAAGTTGATTTTTTTAAATGCTTTTGTAAGTGTAATTTTGGAGGTCTAAAAGGACTAGTCTATTTTACATCATTTCTTATGGAGATAAATTCGTTTGGTAATGGCACTTGAACAGCATTCTGAAATGAAAAAATATCGTAAGTCGTGGTACCACTGTATATACAGGAGAAGGGGTTACTAGCCCCTTGCTCCCGGCATTTTAGTCGACTATAAATATACATAGTAAACTAAAATAAATTTTAGGCAGGTACTGTATTATTATTTTATTGATTTAATCCTTGTGAAGAGAATCAATAAAAGAAATTCTGTCATTTACAAAATTTACACTGAAATCTACCGATTTTATTAGACTTTACAATGAAAATATTGGAGTACAATTTAAAATATACACTCTTATCGGGAAGATGGAGGGAATATTTTGAGTTGTTAAATGTTGATGACAACAGGGAAGCTGTGATTTCGTGTATAGGGCAAGGAGGAATAACATCTTGTAGGAGTGTGGAAGAGCCAGTTGTGAGTGTGGGGGAAGTTCGTGAGGCAGTGGGTAGAATGAAAGGGGGTAAGGTAGCCGGGATTGATGGGATAAAGGTAGAAATGTTAAAAGTAGGCGGAGATATAGTTTTGGAGTGGTTGGTGCTATTATTTAATACATGTATGGAAGAGGGTAAGGTACCTAGGGACTGGCAGAGAGTGTGTATTGTTCCTTTGTATAAAGGCAAAGGGGACAAAAGAGAGTGCAAAAATTATAGGGGAATAAGTCTGTTGAGTATACCAGGTAAAGTGTATGGTAGAGTTATTATTGAAAGAATTAAGATTAAGACGGAGAGCAGAATAGCAGATGAACAAGGTGGCTTTAGGAAAGGTAGGGGGTGTGTAGACCAAGTGTTTGCAGTAAAACATATAGGTGAACAGTATTTGGATAAGGGTAAAGAGGTTTTTGTGGCATTTATGGATCTGGAAAAGGCGTATGATAGGGTGGATAGGGGGGCAATGTGGCAGATGTTGCAGGTGTATGGAATAGGAGGTAGGTTACTGAAAGCAGTGAAGAGCTTTTATGAGGATAGTGAGGCTCAGGTTAGAGTGTGTAGGAGAGAGGGAGATTATTTCTCGGTAAAAGTAGGCCTTAGACAAAGATGTGTGATGTCACCGTGGTTGTTCAATATATTTATAGATGGGGTTGTAAGAGAAGTGAATGCGAGGGTCTTGGCAAGAGGTGTGGGGTTAAAAGACAAAGAATCAAATACAAAGTGGGAGTTGTCACAGTTGCTTTTTGCTGATGACACTGTCCTTTTGGGAGATCCTGAAGAGAAGTTGCAGAGGTTGGTGGATGAATTTGGTAAGGTATGTAAAAGAAGAAAATTGAAAGTGAATATAGGAAAGAGTAAGGTGATGAGGATAACAAAAAGATTAGGTGACGAAAGATTGGATATTAGATTGGAGGGAGAAAGTATGGAGGAGGTGAATGTATTCAGATATTTGGGAGTGGACATGTCAGCAGATGGGTCTATGAAGGATGAGGTGAACCATAGAATTGATGAGGGGAAAAGGGTGAGTGGTGCACTTCAGAGTCTGTGGAGACAAAGAACTTTGTCCATGGAAGTAAAGAGGGGAATGTATGAGAGTATAGTTATACCAACACTCTTATATGGGTGTGAAGCATGGGTGATGAATGTCACAACGAGGAGAAGGCTGGAGGCAGTGGAGATGTCATGTCTGAGGTCAATGTGTGGTGTGAATATAATGCAGAGAATTCGGAGTTTGGAAATTAGGAGGAGGTGCGGGATTACCAAAACTATTATCCAGAGGGCTGAGGAGGGGTTGTTGAGGTGGTTCATACATGTAGAGAGAATGGAACGAAATAGAATGACCTCGAGAGTGTATAAATCTGTAGTGGAGGGAAGGCGGGGTAGGGGTCGCCCTAGGAAAGGTTGGAGGGAGGGGGTAAAAGAGGTTTTGGGTGCGAGGGGCTTGGATTTCCAGCAAGCATGCGTGTGCGTATTTGATAGGAGTGAATGGAGACAAATGGTTTTTAATACTTGACGTGCTGTTGGAGTGTGAGCAAAGTAACATTTATGAAGGGATTCAGGGAAACCGGCAGGCCGGACTTGAGTCCTGGAGATGGGAAGTACAGTGTCTTCACTCTGAAGGAGGGGTGTTAATGTTGCAGTTTTATAACTGTAGTGTAAAGCACCCCTCTGGCAAGACAGTGATGGAGTGAATGATGATGAAAGTTTTTCTTTTTCGGGCCACCCTGCCTTGGTGGGAATCGGCCGATGTGTTAATAAAAAATATAAAAAAATCACCTATAGATCTAAAAAAATCTTAAGAGATTGAAAGAGTGTATTTTTATGACTTGAATAAGATTAAAATGAATAGAAGCTGATAAAATCTCACGATTTATAGTGTTTTGAACTTATGTATATGATCACTCGTTAGAATTCAAATTCAAATGTTTATTTCCTTGTAAAGCTTACAATGTGTGGTTTACATGTTATAAGATATTAATTACAAAGAAGGCCACTAGCATGCCTAGGCATTTCAGGCAGACTAATACTAATTCTTACTGTATATTGATATAAGTTATGGAGCAGTACATATGAACATATTATTAGTACAAATCATATAATAATATTATAAATGGTAGATTTAGTAATGGGTTTGGATTTGTCTTGGCATGATACATTGTTTCTATTAAAGCTCATATACTGGAAGAGTATCTTAGGCTAACTTAGGACTAACTTAAGAGTTAACCCTTTCAGGGTCGCAGGGCCCTCTCTCAAACTCGTTCTCAGGGTCGCAAATTTTTCGGAAAAAAAAAAAAAAAAATATTATGAAATGATAGAGAATCTTTTTCCGATCATAACGCCACCAAAATTATGAAATTTGATGGAAAACTAACGGAATTATGTTCTCGCGAATTTAGCGGTATCGATGACATTTACGCATCGGCGATTTCGCCCATTTGAGCCCTATTTTCGACAAATTCTAATAATTCAGTCTACTAAAATTATAGCTATTTCACTAGAATTCCATTTGTTCTATCAACTGAGTATAAGAAACCGCCAATTTACCGATTTCAACTACCCAATAAGGTGGTCAGAAATTGGCAATTTGGCCAATTTCACACAAATTTCAAAAGATGCTAATTTCAAAATAGGGTCCAGAATAAACGAGACAGACATTCCTGGCACTCAAATAACATTTTATCTGTTCATTAGTTACGTCTCCAGGCCCCTCTTACATTACTTTTGCTTTCCATTTTGAATGTTTATTCTCTCAAAAAATAGAAGATTTACTGTTATGTATACAACTGCATCATTGCAAAAAATGGTATTAATAATATCAGCGCACTTGTGGAAGAATATTAGACTACCCAGTTGATGTGTATTGGACGCATGGCGTGATTTGTTTACTCTTGAACCTCGGCAAAAATCAAACATTTTCGCTAATTTGCGCTCAGTTTCACGGTACTTGTCATCTTGAAACCAGTCAAAATTATCTCTATTTCTGTAATATATCATCCATTCTATCAAATGAGACTAAGAAAACGAGAAAACAAGCATAAATACTATACGCTGTTTTAAACCAAAAACACGGTCAGAGTTTTTTTCATCATTATGCGCAGTGTGGTGCAGGATTTTTTTTATACTGCGCACACTGACCACACAGACCCATTCTCTCACATCTAGGCCTACCAGCTTGTTCCCACTTGATTTGAGGGCGCTATAATTTAGGTGTACTAGTACGACGAAAACCCTGGTGCGTAAGCCGTACTAGTATGGCCAAAACCCTGAAAGGGTTAATAAGCAATAGCTATAATTAGAAATTTAATGTTTACAGTCATTTGGGTGGGTGTAAGAGTAAATTGGTGGAATAACAGATAACAAGAGTAAGACTATATTGTTTTCCATGTGTTCATGATACAAAAAAGAGAATTTGGTTAGCTGAGGATGGGGTGTGTTAGAGAGACGAGAATTTTTTAACGGTAGTTTTGAAAGTGGTTGTTGAGTCTGCGGTTCTAGAATTTTCAGGCAGGGAGTTCCAGATTTTAGGCCCTTTTATGTAGATTGAATTTTTGTAGAGGTTTAGCCAGACACAGGGAATGTCAGAGATTTTTGTGTCTGGTATTGTGTCTATGCGTTCTGTTGCAACTATCAAGAAAGTGTTTTAGTTCAGGGTTAACATTAGAATTTATGGTTCTGCAAATGTAGGTTGCACAGTAGTAGGTGTGAATGTTCTGTACGGTGAGCATTTTTAAGTCTTTGAAGAGTGGGGGTATGTGTTGTCTTGCATTGGATTGTGTGATAATTCTTACTGCGGCTTTCTGTTGGGTTATTATTGGCTTTAGGTGAGTTGCTGCTGTTGATCCCCAGGCACATATAGTATAGGTGAGATAGGGATAGATGAGTGAATAGTATAGTGTGAGAAGGGCTGATTGTGGTAAGTAGTAATGTATCTTGGAGAGGATCCCAACTGTTTTGGATACTTTTTTGTTATTTGTTGGATATGGGTGTTGAATTTCAGGTTGCTGTCAAGGTGCAGACCCAGGAATTTGCCCTCATTATGTTTAGCAATAAGCGTGTCGTCAATTGTTATGTTCAGCTGGGCAACACTTGTTCTGTCCCCAAACAGAATGTAGAAGGTTTTGTCAATATTAAGTGTAAGTTTATTAGCAGTCATCCAGGTCGATATTTTTACTAGTTCTTTGTTAACAATAGTGTTGAGTGAGGCAAGATTAGGGTGAGAGATGACATATGTCGTATCGTCAGCAAAGAGAATAGGTTTAAGGTGTTGTGATACACTTCCCTGTGGTACTCCAGTATCCAGCGGTCTTAATGATGAGGTTGTGTCCTTAGTAAGTTAGTAAGATAGGATTTGAAATATGTAAGTGTGTGGCCCCTTATGCCATAATGATCAAGTTTGTGGAGTAGGATGCTGTGGTCTACTGTGTCAAAAGCTTTCCTTACGTCGATGAAGAGTCCTAATAGATATTCATTTTTATCAAGTGCTGTGTAAAGCAGGTCTAGCATTTTTACAATTGCGTTGTTTGTGCTTTTGCTTTTCCTGAAGCCAAAATGGCAGGGGTTGAGGATCCTTTGCACTGTTATAAAGGAATATAATCTCTTGTGCATAAGTTTCTCGAAGATTTTGGACAGCAACGGTAAGTTTGAAATTGGCCTGTAGTTGTTTACATCTATGGGGTCACCACCTTTGTGTATTGGTGTGACCCTTGCTATCTTGAGTAGTGCCGGGAAAGTGCTGGTTTCTAGTGATTTGTTAAAGAGTAATGAAATAGCAGGTGAGAGAACATGAGCCGCTCATTTGTACAATAAAAGAGGAACTTGAGCTAGATTTCCTGATTTATTTTTAAGTGACTTAATAATCGTAGTGACTTCTGTGGGCTCGGTTGGTGCAAGATAGGAGGAGGTTGGGAAATTCCCATCTAAGTAATTGCTTGCTCGGGCATTGGTACCTGGGATTTTGCTGGCAAGATTTGATCCTATGGTTGAGAAAAAGTCATTTATCTTGTTAACTGTATCAATAGGCTGTACTTGGGCTTCATTCGGCTTAGTTAGGACAATATCCCTAGTTTTTTTCAGTTTGTGGGTGCCTAGAATCTGAGAGTGTCTCTTCCAGGTCTTTTTATATCTCCTCTTATTTCGATGAATCTATTGTAGTAGTACAATTCCTTAGCCTTTCTTATTAGGTTGGTGAGAACTGATGTGTAATGTTTAACAATAACTTTGTTAATTAACCCTTTCGGGGTTTTGGTCGTACTAGTACGTCTTACGCACTGGGGTTATTGACGTACTAGTACGCCTAAATTCTAGCGCCCTCAAATCAAGCAGAAACAGGCTGTTAGGCCTAGATGTGATAGAATGGGTCTGTGCGGTCAGTGTGCGCAGTATAAAAAAATTCCTGCAGCACACAGTGCATAATGAGGAAAAAAAACTCTGACCGTGTTTTTGGTTTAAAACAGCGAGTTTGCAGTCTATTTTCGTATGGTATTTATTGTTGTATTCTCGTTTTCTTGTTCTCATTTGATAGAATGGAAGATATATTACAGAAATAGAGATGATTTTGATTGGTTTGACAATAACAAGTACCTTGAAATTTAGCTCAAAGTAGTGAAAATGTTCGATTTTTGACGATGTTCAAGAGTAAACAAATCACACCATGCGTCCAATACACATCAACTGGCGAGTCTAATATTCATGCACAAGTGCTCTGATATTATTTATACCATTTTTACAATGATGCAGTTGTATACATAACAATAAATCTTCTATTTTTTTGTGAGAATAAAAATTCAAAATGGAAAGCAAAAGTAATGTAAGAGAGGTCTGGAGACGTAACTAATGAACAGAGAAGATGTTATTTTAGTGCCAGGAATGTCTGTCTTGTTTATTATGGATCCTATTTTGAAATTGGCATCGTTTGAAATTTGTGTGAAATTGGCCAAATTGCCATTTTCTGACAACTATTTTGGGTAGTTGAAATTGGTAAATAGGCGGTTTCTTGTACTCAATCGATAGAAGAAATGGAGTTCTAGCGAAATAGCTATAATTTTAGTAGACTGAAACATTGGAATGTGCCGAAAATAGGGCTCAAAGTGGGCGAAATCGCGGATGCGTAAGTGTCATGGCTACCGCTAACTTCGCGAAAGCATAATTCCGTTAGTTTTCGATCAAATTTCATAATTTATGTGGCGTTATGATCGGAAAACGATTCTCTATCATTCCATAAGAAAAAATAATTTTTTTTTTTAAATTCATGGACCCTGAGAAGGAGTTTCAGAGACCCCCCTTGGACCCCCAAAGGGTTAAGCCCTGTCTAATTGCTTTTCATATTGACGTTTCTTATCAATGGATCTTAGTATGCTGTTGGTTAGCCATGGGCAACCTAGCCGTTTATTCATAATGTTTCGTTTTTATGGGACAATGTTTGTTATATAGTCTAAGTAGTTTGTTAAGAAATATGTCTATCCAATCATCAATACAATTAGCCTCAGAGAATTCTGTAGGCCAGTCAATCGTACCTAGCTCTGTTGTGAAGTTACTTATTGAAGCCTCGTCATGGAATCTAAAAGAAACCTTGTTGCAAAGAGCTGTGTAAATGTCCCACTTATATTTACAGTGGTCCCTCGGTTTTCGCCGAAAATTCGTTCCAGAATGCTGCTCAAGTGCCATTACCGAACGAATTTACTTCCTTAAGAAATAATGTCACGTAGGTTAGTCTATTTCAGACCCCCAAAAATACACTTGCAACAGCACTTACGAAAATACACTTACATAAATGTTCGAGTTTGGAGATGCACGAAAACCGAGGGACCACTGCATTTTTAATAATTTATTGGTGCCACATTATTTTTGTCAGTTTTTTATTGTTTAACTATGTACACTGGTTTCTTTTGATATTAGATGTGTTTCAAAATGTTTTATTACTTCAAACGTATGGGCAAATGCTGAGCCCAACATTGCTATACTTGGATTATACTTGCAATACTTATATTACAATTGTTTCAAGATGTAATACTACTCAAAACATGGAAATAAGTCACAATGTTGTTTGAGTATACAGTGGACCCCAGGGGTTCGTGATTAATCCGTTCCAGAGGGCGTCATGAACACCGAATATAACAAACTCCGAATCTATTTTCCCCATAAGAAATAATGGAAATAAAATTAATCCGTTTCAGACACCCAAAAGTATTAAAATAAAATATTTTTGTACATTAAATATACAGTGGACCCCAGGAAACAGGCTGGTCTGATTATCGGCCAGCTCGAAAATCGATCGCTTTTTTCGGCCCAATTTTTGCCAGATTATCAGCCATTTCCCCGATTATTAGCCCGCGGCCCAGACCTGTCCGCCTGCCCCGCGCTTGAGCGCCTTGTTGCGCAGGCGTTGTGAGCCAGTCTAGCTTTGTTTACACTTGAGTGAACAATACCCAGCGCGCTCATTCAAACATTTCACAATAATCTTATTGTGTTTATTGCTTGTTTAGTGATTGTCACTGTGAAATAAGTCACCATGGGTCCAAAGAAGCTTCCTAGTGGCACCCCTGTGGTAAAGAAAGTGAGGAACACCATCGAACTGAAGAAGGAGATAGTAGAAAAATATGAGAGTGGCGTACGTGTTGGGGAGCTTGCCAGGATGTACGGAAAAAACAAATCAACTATCACCTCTATAATGGCAAAGAGAAAAGAAATTAAGGAAGCTGATGTTGCAAAAGGTGTTAACATGTTTGCCAAAAACAGATCAAAAGCAGTGGATGAGGTTGAGAAGCTGTTGGCGGTGTGGATCAACGAAAAACAGATAGCGGGTGATAGTGTTTCTATGGCGATAATTTGTGAAAAGGCAAGGCAGTTGCACGCAGATCTTGTCAAGACAATGCCTGGAACCAGTGCTGATGCAAGTGATTTTAAAGCCAGCAAAGGCTGGTTTGACAGATTTAGGAAACGTAGTGGCATACACAGAGTTATAAGGCATGGTGAGGCAGCCAGTTCAGACAAACGTGCTGCTGAAAAATTTGTGCAGGAATTCCAGGGGTTCGTAGACACTGAAAAATTTGAACCCCAACAAGTGTTTGTGATGAAACAGGCCTCTTTTGGAAGAAAATGCCAAAGAGGACCTACATTACTCAGGAGGAAAAGGCACTGCCAGGACACAAGCCTATGAAAGACAGGTTAACTCTTATGCTTTGTGCCAATGCCAGTGGTGATTTTAAAGTGAAGCCTTTACTGGTGTATCATGCAGAAAATCCCAGAGTCTTCAAGAAACACAATGTTAACAGGAATAATTTGTGTGTGTATTGGAAGGCTAACACCAAGGCATGGGTCACTAAGGACATTTTCGTGGACTGGTTCACTGGAGTGTTTGGCCCTAGTGTGAAGAAATACCTCCTGGAAAAGAAATTGCCACTCAAGTGCCTCCTGCTACTGGACAATGTTCCTGCTCATCCTCACAACTTGGGAGATTATTTGTCTGATGAGTTCAGTTTCATCACAGTGAAGTTCTTGCCTCCTAATACCACTCCTCTCATCCAGCCCATGGACCAGCAGGTCATTTTCAACTTCAAAAAACTCTACACAAAAGCACTGTTTGAAAAGTGCTTTCAAGTGACCTCGGACACTGAGTTGACCCTAAGAGAGTTCTGGAAAGATCACTTCAATATCATCCATTGCATAGGCCTTATAAGTAAGGCTTGGCAGGGAGTGACTTCCAGGACTTTGAACTCTGCTTGGAGACCACTGTGGCCAGATTGTGTTGAAAAGAGGGATTTTGAAGGATTTGAGGCTGGCCCTGACGCTGACGACCCTGTGTCTGTTGTGGAAGATATTGTGGTATTGGGGAACAGCCTGGGGTTGGAGGTGAGTGGTGAGGATGTGGAAGAGTTGGTGGAGGACCACAGGGTAGGCCTAACCACTGAAGAGCTTCATCAGGAACAGCATCAGATGACAGAAGAGGAAATTGATTCACAGGAGGATGGACAGGGTGAGGTAGTAACTTCTTCAGAGATTAAGGAAATGTGTTCTATGTGGACTAGGTTGCAGACATTTGTTGAAAAACACCACCCTGAGCAAGGTGAAATAAGCCATCTCTGCAACCAGTTCAGTGACAGAGCCATGTTGCACTTCAGGAAAATGTTAAAGAGGTGCCAGAAACAGAGCACTTTGGACAGTTACTTTTCGAGGCAGGGGTCCAGTGATTCTCAAGCTGGTCCTAGTGGCATTAAAAGAAAAAGAAGGGAAGTAACCCCAGATAAGGACTTGTTACCTGAAGTCCTTATGTAGGGGGATTCCCCTTCCAAACACTAACCCCTCCTCCCCCTGTCCTCCCTATCTTCCATATGCCAGCAACTCTCTTCAATAAAGATAAGTAAATGTTATTTATTCTTATGTTATTTATTATTTATTATGTAGTATTTATAATTATGTGTTAATAATGTTGTTTTGTGTATGTAGAAATATAATTAATATCATTTAAATTTATTATTTTTTAATATTTTTGGGTGTCTGGAACGGATTAATTGTACAGTGGACCCCCGCCTAACGAACAAAATTCATTCCAGAAGCCTGCTCAAGTGCCATTACCGAATGAATTTACTTCCTTAAGAAATAATGTCACGTATGTTAGTCTATTTCAGACCCCCAAAAATACACTTCCACAAGCACTTACAATATTATACTTACATAATTGTACGATTTCCGAGGTGTTCGTTAGGCGGCGGTCCAGTGTATTTACATTATTTCTTATGGGAAATAATGATTCAGAAATCGGCCAGTTCAATTTTAGGCCTAGCTCCTGGAACGGATTATGGCCTATTTCCGGGGGTCGACTGTACATTAAATTACACAGAAAACAATGACACATGAAGAATAAAACAATAATAACATGTCACTTACCTTTATTGAAGAGTTGTTGATGTGTGGAAGACGGGAGGAGGGGAGAGGATGGAAGAGTTGCTTTTGTTTGGAAGGGAAATCCCCTTCCATAAAGACTTCAGGTACCAAGTCCTTTCCCTGGGTTACTTCCCTTCTTTGTTTTTTAATGCCACTAGGACCAGCTTGAGAGTCACTGGACCCCTGTTGCTCAAAAAAGTGCTCCAGAGAGTTCTGTTTCTGGCGAATGTTTGGAATTGTGCCGGCAACTGGGGTGTGTGTTTGGGGACAGAACAAGATAGTCCTTCAATATTTCGCTAATATCATCTATACGACTTATTTATCTATCACAATTCATCTAATATGGCATAATAAACAATATTAATAACATAGAAACATGACATATACTCTAGAATGAATAAAATATCATTACGAATCTGAGGACTGGTGTTTGTTGTTGGGTAAGATATGCCTTAAACTTACACTCAACACTGATAAGACCTTCTATATTATGTTTGGCAACAGAGCAGGTGATCCACAATTAAACATTAAGATCAACACTACTCCTATTGCTAAACATAATGAGGGCAAATTCCTGGGCCTTCACCTTGACAGCAGCCTGAAATTCAGCACCCATATCCAACACATAACAAATAAAGTGTCCAAAACTGTGGGGATCCTCTCTAAGATACGGTATTATGTATCACAATCAGCCCTACTCACACTATACTTTTCACTCATCTATCCCTACCTCACATATGCCATTTGTGCATGGGGATCAACAGCAATTACCCACCTAAAGCCAATAATAACCCAACAAAAAGCCGCAGTAAGAATTATCACGCAATCCAACGCTAGGCAGCACACCCCCCCACTCTTCAAAGACCTAAACCTACTCACTGTTCAGAACATCCCTACTTACTACACTGCTATCTACATTTATAGAACCATAAATTCCAACTTTAACCCTGAGCTAAAACACTTTCTTGACAGTTGTCACAGGACCCATAGACATAATACCAGACACAAACATCTCTTTGACATTCCCCGTGTCCGACTAAATCTATAAAAAAATTCAATGCGCATAAAAGGGCCTAAAATCTGGAACTCCCTGCCTGAAAACTCTAGAACTGCAGACACAACCTCCATTTTCATAAGCACTGTTAAAAAACATCTTATCTCACTTACGCACCCAACCGGTAGCTAACCACATGAAAACTACTTTATCTTGCACTTATCCACAGCAAAATACACTTATTGATATCTGTGATTCCCCTTAATTTGCACATGACTAACCAAAATTCTAATACAACTATTGCTTCATAATTCTTAAGCTAGTCATAAGTTTGCCTAAGACACTCCAATATAGAAACGGTATTATGCCAATACATCACCTTTACCATTAATATATAAACTAATTGTTAAATTCCTAAACTAATTATTAAATTCTTAAATGTTTGAATTTCAGTACCTCAATTTTGTAAACCTAGTTAATCACTACAATTACCTAACCTTTATATCAGTATAATCATTGTGTCACTATTGAGTAAGACCTATCATAAGACTGCCTGAAAAGCCTAGGCATACCTAGGCATATTATTGGCCATCTTGTAATATCTACTTCATAAAATGTATAATAATATAAGTACACCCCCCTTTGTAATATTACTAGAAATAAAGAATTTGAATAGTGATGGCCGCCAGACACACGGCGGTGTTGTCAGTCGCCCTATATAACTCCAACAACATTGGAGGAGTTAAGTTTCGTGTCGTCATTTTTCTATCGCTTAATAGCTTAACTTACTTGCTACACTGTTAATGCTACACTTTATTGCTGGCTGGCACTATAGCCTTTATCAACTCCTGCTGCTTTAGTATCATAACATATCATAGAATCACTGAATCACTTAAGAAGACATTCTCCCCTCTCAGCCCTTTACCAAAGGGTTGGCACTAGGAGCTTTCTTGGGGCTCATGGTGGCTTATTTAGCAGTTGCAAGCACTAAAAACAATGGAATAATGACAAAATGTATGGTATGAATGAGTGGGTGGCGGTCTCTCGCTGGTAAACAATGGCACACTGACTCTGAATGGAGTGTCGGGCCCACTCGGGCCACGCATACGTGTCCGGGACGAATCACGAACTCTGAGCAGATCGTGAACACCGAACCAATATTTTTGCAAAAAAATATCACGAACTCTGATGGTAACGAACTCCGGGGGTCCACTGTATTGGGTCATCCTAGGTTAATTTTTTTTTCAACAAGTTGGCCGTCTCCCACCGAGGCTGGTTAATTAGGTTAATTATGTACTATTATATATTTAGGTTCGAGGGAATATCCTGGGTTAAACATTAATGTAATTTGTGCATCCATAACTCCTATGTGCCTTCAAGACTATTGGAAAATATGTATTTTCAAGGAAACCTTGTGATATTACAAGAGTTTCAAGGTGTAATACTCAACAAAACATGGAAATAACCCACACTGTTTGACTTTATTCTAGGTTAAATATACATGCAGGCAGGCCCCACTTCAGAGCATTTCGCTAATGCAGTGGTTTTCAATTACACCCATTCTTCATTTATTCAGACTTTCTACTATAAATATATTCACTCACTATAAGGACAAAAATATTTTAAGGTAAGTAATGCATGTACTGTATATGCATTTTTAGGCCTAGCTATATTGTTCACTTAATATATGACATTGAAAACATGATATCAAGCATTTATATGCATTTGAAAGTGAAAGAAAAGGCTATGATTCCCTTTACAGCGATTTTTGTCTTACAACAGAAGCCTGGAACCTAACCTGCTGTACATAAAGGGCCCACCTATAGTGTGCTTTTTGGCTGAATTCCACTATTAGCTCTTAAACTGTGGGATACCAAGAAAAAGAAATTCCTGTGTGAGCGGAAAGATTTTGAAAAAAAAAAAAAAAAAACTTATAGAATGAAAGTTTATTTTTGTGAATTGAATAAGACTAAAATGAGTGGAATATGATAAAAACTCACGATTTTATGGTGTGTTGAAGTTAGTGAAAAAAATGATTACTCATCGGCAACAGCACCATAAATGCACCTGCAATGTTTACGTCTTACAATTTATTGATGCCATAATTTTTTTAATTGCTTTTAATGTTTAATGCTATGTACACTAGTTTATGATATTAGATGTGTTTAAAGATATTTTAGCACTATAAACATGTAAGGTGATGAGGATAACAAAAAGAATAGGTGACGAAAGATTGGATATCAGATTGGAGGGAGAGAGTATGGAGGAGGTGAATGTATTCAGATATTTGGGAGTGGACATGTCGGCGGATGGGTCTATGAAGGATGAGGTGAATCATAGAATTGATGAGGGGAAAAGGGTGAGTGGAGCACTTCGGAGTCTGTGGAGACAAAGAACCTTGTCCATGGAAGTAAAGAGGGGAATGTATGAGAGTATAGTTATACCAACGCTCTTATATGGGTGTGAAGCATGGGTGATGAATGTTGCAACGAGGAGAAGGCTGGAGGCAGTGGAGATGTCATGTCTGAGGTCAATGTGTGGTGTGAATATAATGCAGAGAATTCGGAGTTTGGAAATTAGGAGGAGGTGCGGGATCACCAAAACGATTGTCCAGAGAGCTGAGG
Source organism: Cherax destructor (assembly GCA_009830355.1). Classification (NCBI taxonomy): domain Eukaryota; kingdom Metazoa; phylum Arthropoda; class Malacostraca; order Decapoda; family Parastacidae; genus Cherax; species Cherax destructor. The sequence continues at coordinate 69,489 of WNWK01005257.1, read as the reverse complement.
AGGGGTTGTTGAGGTGGTTTGGACATGTAGAGAGAATGGAACGAGACAGAGTGACTTCGAGAGTGTATAAATCTGAAGTGGAGGGAAGGCGGGGTAGGGGTCGGCCTAGGAAAGGTTGGAGGGAGGGGTAAAGGAAGTTTTGTGTGCGAGGGCTTGGACTTCCAGCAAGCATGTGTGAGCGTATTTGATAGGAGTGAATGGAGGCATATGGTTTTTAATACTTGACGTGCTGTTGGAGTGTGAGCAAAGTAACATTTATGAAGGGATTCAGGGAAACCGGCAGGCCGGACTTGAGTTCTGGAGATGGGAAGTACAGTGCCGGCACTCTGAAGGAGGGGTGTTAATGTTGCAGTTTTATAACTGTAGTGTAAAGCACCCTTCTGGCAAGACAGTGATGGAGTGAATGATGATGAAAGTTTTTCTTTTTCGGGCCACCCTGCCTTGGTGGGAATCGGGCGATGTGTTAAAAAAAAAAACAAAAAAAAAAAAACATGGGGAAATGATTAGCTAACCATGATGTACTGTTTGGACCTTCCTGGCTTTAATTTTTTTAAAATGTATGAATAGTTTGTAGAAGACCCAAAGAGTTGTGATGTCAAAAATATTGGAAGGTGGCAGAGTTGAAGGTGAGAAAAATTGTGCGTACTAGTACACTGCCAATTCCACACCCTGTTTGCTGGTAGGAAAGCTGGAGGTGGAACAACAGGTCCTGATTTTATTGTTCACTTATGCTAGTTATGAAGTGTTTACCATAATACAGTGGACCCCCGGTTTTCGTGATTTTTTCGTTCCAGAATGTTGTTCAAGTGCCGTTACCGAAGGAATTTGTTACCATAAGGACAAATGTAAATTAGATTAGTCCTTTTAGACCCCCAAAAATACACTTACAAAAGCACTTACAAAAATACACTTACATAATTGTTCGAGTTTGGAGCATCACGAACACCGGGGGTCCACTGTACACTACTTGGACTCATCTGGTCTTCGAATGTTTTTCAAAGGCATGAAAAGGTTGCTGGATACCCAAACAGTTGTGCAGAAATCAAAAATATTGGCAGGTGGCATTTTTGAAGCCATGAGATTTTTTTGTTTTTTTTCAGCAAGTCGGCTGTCTCCCACCGAGGCAGGGTGACCCAAAAAGAAAGAAAATCCCCAAAATGAAAATACTTTTATCATCATTCAACACTTTCACCTCACTCATACATAATCACTGTCTTTGCAGAGGAGCTTAATTATGACAGTTTAGAAGTCCCTCCAAACTGCCAATATCTTAAACCCCTCCTTTAACCCTTAAACTGTCCACACGTAGATATACGTTCATGTGCGTACTGCTCCGAACGTAGATCTACGTTTTATTTTTCATTACTTCAGATTTAGTGCAATAGGCCTGAGTCGCCTAGACATGAGAGAATGGGTCTGCGCCCTCAGTGTGTGCAGTATTAAAAAAATCTGGGACCACTTACTACCTTGTGGGAGCACCAGTTCAATTTAGTGCCAGCTAGAGCAAATAGTGTGCCAAACACCAGCGATTCAATGATGTCATGTCGCATTAACACTCCCCTTATAAGAGGAAAGTAAAAATAGGTTAGATAAATACATGAGTGGCTGTGGGTGGGTGTGAGTTGGACCTGACTAGCTTGTGCTACTAAGTCTGATGCCATGCTCCTTCCTTCAGAGGATGTGACCTGACTAGGTGGGTCATTGGTCTAAGCTGGGGGGTGACATGGACCTGCCTTTCATGGGCCAGTAGGCCTGCTGCAGTGTTCCTTCTTTCTTATGTTCTTATGTATTCGGCAGGCTGGCTGGCTTTGGCTGTCTCTCTATCTGTCTATAACTCTATCTGTCTATATCTCTGTCTTTATCTTTGTCTGTCTATATCTTTGTCTGTCTATATCTTTGTCTGTCTATATCTTTGTCTATATATCTATCTAATTACCTAGAATAACCCCAAAATTCCAGGCAAAGTGCTATATAATGCTTGTAGATATAAGACATAATAAGCATGACTGGCAAGTAATACGCATCGTCACTTCTGCATCATGTATAATACCTGTTGGCTTACGAGCCGCACTCTGAGACTGAGACTAGCAGACAGAAAGACACACACACACACACAGGCAGACAGAAAGACAGATAAGCAGAGTTAGACAGACATAAGCAGAGCTAGACAAACAGACACAGACAGACAGATAGACAGAGACAGACAGATAGACAGACAGATAGACAGACAGACAGACAGATAGACAGACAGACAGATAGACAGACAGATAGACAGACAGACAGATAGACACAGACAGACAGATAGACACAGACAGACAGATAGACAGACAGATAGACAGACAGATAGACAGACAGACAGATAGACAGACAGACAGATAGACAGACAGACAGACATATAGACATTGAAAAAGGGAGGGTTCCCTCCAGCACTGCTGACATTTATCAAATGTCACTGGGCTGTCAAGAGTTATCTGACACTTTTCAACACACCATTCTTCAAGGAGTTTCATATATACTCTAGGATGTCTAAAACATTGCTGGGACCTATAAATACTTCGTATATATTTATAGACAATAGTAAATGACCAAGGCAGGTGAAAATGTTCACCTGTTGGTGTGATTGTGACTATTTGAGAACTATTTAAGTACATAATATTAGTGTTAGAACAAAGATTGGCTATGAAATCACAAGAACTATTGTAAATTGTAATTATCAGAACATGAAATTTTTTTTTTTTTTTTTTTTTTATTAACACATCGGCCGATTCCCACCAAGGCAGGGTGGCCCGAAAAAGAAAAACTTTCATCATCATTCACTCCATCACTGTCTTGCCAGAAGGGTGCTTTACACTACAGTTATAAAACTGCAACATTTACACCCCTCCTTCAGAGTGCCGGCACTGTACTTCCCATCTCCAGAACTCAAGTCCGGCCTGCCGGTTTCCCTGAATCCCTTCATAAATGTTACTTTGCTCACACTCCAACAGCACGTCAAGTATTAAAAACCATATGCCTCCATTCACTCCTATCAAATACGCTCACACATGCTTGCTGGAAATCCAAGCCCTCGCACACAAAACTTCCTTTACCCCCTCCCTCCAACCTTTCCTAGGCCGACCCCTACCCCGCCTTCCCTCCACTACAGATTTATACACTCTCGAAGTCACTCTGTCTCGTTCCATTCTCTCACATGTCCAAACCACCTCAACAACCCTCCTCCAGCTCTCTGGACAATCGTTTTGGTAATCCCGCACCTCCTCCTAATTTCCAAACTCCGAATTCTCTGCATTATATTCACACCACACATTGACCTCAGACATGACATCTCCACTGCCTCCAGCCTTCTCCTCGTTGCAACATTCATCACCCATGCTTCACACCCATATAAGAGCGTTGGTATAACTATACTCTCATACATTCCCTCTTTACTTCCATGGACAAGGTTCTTTGTCTCCACAGACTCCGAAGTGCTCCACTCACCCTTTTCCCCTCATCAATTCTATGATTCACCTCATCCTTCATAGACCCATCCGCCGACATGTCCACTCCCAAATATCTGAATACATTCACCTCCTCCATACTCTCTCCTCCAATCTGATATCCAATCTTTCGTCACCTATTCTTTTTGTTATCCTCATCACCTTACTCTTTCCTATATTCACTTTCAATTTTCTTCTTTTACACACCCTACCAAATTCATCCACCAACCTCTGCAGCTTCTCTTCAGAATCTCCCAAAAGCACAGTGTCATCAGCAAAAAGCAACTGTGACAACTCCCACTTTGTATTTGCTTCTTTATCTTTTAGCCCAACACCTCTTGCCAAGACCCTCGCATTCACTTCTCTTACAACCCCATCTATAAATATATTGAACAACCACGGTGACATCACACATCCTTGTCTAAGGCCCACTTTTACTGGGAAATAGTCCCCTTCCCTCCTACACACTCTAACCTGAGCCTCACTATCCTCATAAAAACTCTTCACTGCTTTCAGTAACCTTCCTCCTATTCCATACACCTGCAACATCTGCCACATTGCCCCCTATCTACCCTATCATACGCCTTTTCCAAATCCATAAATGCCACAAAAACATCTTTACCCTTATCCAAATACTGTTCACCTATATGTTTCACTGTAAACACTTGGTCTCACACCCCCTACCTTTCCTAAAGCCCCTTGTTCATCTGCTATCCTGCTTTCTGTCTTACTCTTAATTCTTTCAATAATAACTCTACCATACACTTTACCAGGTACACTCAACAGACTTATTCCCTATAATTTTTGCACTCTCTTTTGTCCCCTTTGCCTTTATACAAAGGAACAATACACGCTCTCTGCCAATCCCTAGGTACCTTACCCTCTTCCATACATTTATTAAATAATAGCACCAACCACTCCAAAATTATATCCCCACCTGCTTTTAACATTTCTATCTTTATCCCATCAATCCCAGCTGCCTTACCCCTTTCATTCTACCCACTGCCTCACGAACTTCCCCTACACCCACAACTGGCTCTTCCACACTCCTACAAGATGTTATTCCTCCTTGCCCTACACACGAAATCACAGCTTCCCTGTCTTCATCAACATTTAACAAATCCTCAAAATATTCTCTCCATCTTCCCGATACCTCTAACTCTCCATTTAATAACTCTCCTCTCCTATTTTTAACTGTCAAATCCATTTGTTCTCTAGGCTTCCTCAACTTATTAATCTCATTCCAAAACTTTTTCTTATTTTCAACAAAATTTGCTGATAACATCTCACCCACTCTCTCATCTGCTCTCTTTTACATTGCTTCACCACTCTTTTAACCTCTCTTTTTCTCTCCATATACTCTTCCCTCCTTGCATCACTTCTACTTTGTAAAAACCTCTCATATGCTAACTTTTCTCCCTTACTACTCTCTTTACATCATCATTCCACCAATCGCTCCTCTTCCCTCCCGCACCCACTCGCCTGTAACCACAAACTTCTGCTGAACACTCTAACACTACATTTTTAAATCTACCCCATACATTTTCGACCCCATTGCCTACACTCTCACTAGCCCATCTATCCTCCAATAGTTGTTTATATCTTACCCTAACTGCCTCCTCTTTTAGTTTATAAACCTTCACCTCTCTTTTACTTACTGATTCTATTTTCCTTGTATCCCATCTACCTTTTACTCCCACTGTAGCTATAACTAAAAAGTGATCTGATATATCTGTAGCCCCTCTATAAACATGTACATCCTGAAGTCTACTCAACAGTCTTTTATCTATCAATACATAGTCCAACAAACTACTGTCATTACGCCCTACATCATATCTTGTATACTTATTTATCCTCTTTTTCTTAAAATATGTATTACCTATAACTAAACCCCTTTCTATACAAAGTTCAATCAAAGGGCTCCCATTATCATTTACACCTGGCACCCCAAACTTACCTACTACACCCTCTCTGCATGTTTCTCCCACTTTAGCATTTAGGTCCCCTACCACAATTACTCTCTCATTTGGTTCAAAAGTTCCTATACATTCGCTTAACATCTCCCAAAATCTCTCTCTCTCCTCTACACTCCTCTCTTCTCCAGGTGCATACACGCTTATTATGACCCACTTTTCGCATCCGACCCTTATTTTAATCCACATAATCCTTGAATTTACACATTTATATTCCTCTTTTCCTTCCATAACTGATCCTTCAACATTATTGCTACCCCTTCCTTAGCTCTAACTCTCTCAGATACTCCTGACTTAATCCCATTTATTTCTCCCCACTGAAACTCGCCTACCCCCTTCAGCTTTGTTTCGCTTAGGGCCAGGACATCCAACTTCTTTTCATTCATAACATCGGCAATCATCTCTTTCTTATCATCCGCACTACATCCACGCACATTCAGACAACCCAATTTTATAAAGTTTTTCTTCTTCGTTTTTAGTAGATTTGTACAGGAGAAGGGGTTACTAGCCCATTGCTCCCGGCATCTTAGTCGCCTCATACGACACGCATGGCCCACGGAGGAAAGATTCTTTTCCACTTCCCCATGGACAATAGAGAAAATAAAAGGAACAAGAGCTATTAAGAAAAAGAAGAAAAACCTAGATGTGTGTATGTATATATATGCATGTGTATGCCAGTGTAGTGTGACCTAAAGTGTAAGTAGAAGTAGCTAGATATACCTGTTATCCAGCGTGTTTATGAGACAGAAAAAAGACACCAGCAATCCTACCATCATGTAAAACAGTTTCAGGTTTCTGTTTCACAGTCACCTGGCAGGACGGTAGTACCTCCCTGGGTGGTTGCTGTCTACCAACCTACTACCTATATAAATTATATAAATTAAAATAAAAACTAGAAAAAAAGTATATCGGCAATACTTCTGCAAGCGGCAGGACTTGATGTTGCCGTCAGGTGAGCATCCAGCACCAACTTGTCGGGCTTATATCTCGGTAAGTACTGACCCTAAATTTTTTTTTTAGCCTATCCTGTTTATAAAAATGCGCTCTTCATTTTTTAAAAAAAAAAATGATTTTTTTTTTTCAAAATATTCGGAGCAGTATGCAGGTGAACGTATATCTACGTGTGGACAGTTTAAGGGTTAAAGTGCAGGCATTGTACTTCCCATTTCCAGGAAATTGTGCATACAGTGCACCCCCGGTGTTCGTCCATTTTTCGTAACAGAATGCTGTTCAAGTGCCATTACCAACCGAATTTATTCCCTTAAGAAATAATGTAACATAGACTAGTCCTTTTACACCCCCAAAACTACACTTATAAAAGCATTTAAAAAAATAAACTTACATAAAAGGGCCTGTTTTGAGCAGGACGAACACCGGGGGTCCACTGTACTAATAAATCAGGCAGTCATCACTTGTGCACTAGTATGTTGGGCACAATTAAAAGGTTAACCTTTGACAAACAAATGCTAAGGATATAATCTTTTTCAGATAGTTTCTTGATTTCTTGATTCTTTGCAAGAATATTGGAAACAATTTCTTCATCTGAACAAAAGCCGAAAGACCAACCACAGTTACCTTAGGCTCAAAGAGCACAAAATCAGCATCAGCAGGAAAACAGAAAGCCATGGAAGCCTCAGCCTTCTGCTTTGCCTCAGAAGTTGGGAAATAAAGCAACAAGGAATACTGAATGGTGTTCCTTACATTCTTTAGTAGAACTGAGCTAAATGAGTTCTGAATTAAGGCCAATGGTAGTTATGTCCACTGGAACACCGGGTTTTGGCTTAACAATCAGAACCTGCTGATTTTGAACCAAAGGGGTCACTTCAAGGTTATTAATCCTGATGTCAGGCACCTTCTAAGCATGCATCTCCTCCCCCATTTTGATTCTTCAATGCCCTTCCTAACATCAACAAAAAACTGAGGAAAAACAACAAAGCCTTGCAATTCACTGCTAAGGATAGATAGCTTCTCATCTGCTCATTGCAGTGACTACAGCCAGAGAAACATTATCCACCAATCATCCCTGAAAGTTAGAATTCTTTCCCTCACAAAGAATAACATCTGCTCCAAGCACATACATTCACTGCACAACCAGTGTAAACTTGAACTGTGATGACTACTCTTAGACTTATAATCATCATTGAAATCAACACAGTCAATGTGAAATCATTCACTACAAAAGGTACTTTTTACAATTTCAACCTCACATACAGGACACACAAGTTGTAAAGGACCCAAAATTGGACTTGTAAGGACCCAAAAATGTTGATTTAGAATATCGGTTAATGATTAACACGAGTACCAGCATTATTTTTTCTTACTGTATTCATGGGAATACACTAGGGAATGTGAGGTAATTGGGTTTGAGCTAAGGAAGCAAAAAGTAGTTCATATTTTGAATCAAGAGCCCTTCAATTGTAAAGCAGCTCCTCTGAAGGAACTGGTATTATTATATTCACAAAAAGTGCTTAACCCATATGTGTTACTGAGCACTGCTATAATTAAATTAGAAATATAAATATTTACCTTGGCAAACAAAGTCTTGCCAGTACCTGGTGGCCCATGAAGAAGGATATTTCGGTACATTCCTCTATTAAATTTTGTATTTTTGGTAGCTATAGCAATGTCTCTGAAAAATAACAGTGATATTAGTAAGGAATGCACATTATACATTAGTTAAACTGTTTTTTCAGAAGGTAATGAATGCACAAAGATTTTAAAATATTTATACTATTATGTAACTACAAATTTCGGTGCAACAATACCTTGCATAGTATGGTTGTCAACAGTACGGGTTTTGACATAATACGGTTTATAAATTTAATAATATCAATTTACTGCATTTTATGGCAAACAAGACTACTTCCCTCTGTTCTTCTTACATCATCGCTCACGATTTCAAATTAGTAAGTTTAGTTAGGTACAAGTACATAATTAATTCATTAAATACTGACCTACATAAAAAGTACAATCATTGAGCTACAGACAAATTCAGAAATCTCAAAATATTATATTACATAAGAGAGAGAAATAGCATTAGTGAAACAGTACCAGTTGAAAACTATAACTTTGAACAATGGCATTATTGTAACCAATAAGGTTGACCTCTGATATGTTTAAGCTTGATATAACTCGCAAATTTGCAAGGAAAAAGTTTTCACTGCTAGTGCACCTTGCTTGGAGTCCACCTGCAGAATGTTCCAAGGGTCAATGCCCCTCCCCACTTTTCACTGGGGGTATTTTGCACTGTCTTCAAGCCTTTTACTCTTATGGGGAATGATTTGTGTGTGTGCAGATTTGGGACTAATCATTTTGTGTGACTGAAAGTGGCTTGGTATTAGATCTGATTATGTACACAGGAAGAAAACATTGAAAGATACCAGGAAGTTATTAGGAATCTCTGGTGATGTAGTGAGGAAAATAAATGAATTATATCTTGGTAAAGGGCATTATACGCTGATAACCAATGTAGGCCCTGTATTTAAGCAATTTCCTGCAAGTGAGCATGACAGGCATAAGTAGTACAGTGAATGGAACATGAAAACATATGCCCAGGTTTAATGCAGGCATTTCATGCCAATGACATCATGGCATTTTGGTAGCATGACAAACATGATCTTAACTTCCTGCTACTGGTAAGATATGGGCTCAGAAGTGTGTGTGCTCACACCACATGATGACCAGCTAAGTGCAGGTATACATGGTTTATACAGGAGGAATGTGAAACACCAGAGACTATGAAGCTAAGCTTAAAAAAAGTTTCACATGTGTTAAAACAGAAAAAAAAAAAAAAAAAAAAAAAAAAACATAAAAAAATATCCAAAATAGTTAACATCCTTTCAAAGATACATTATTATGTGTACATATCACAAATAGCATTACTCACATTATACTATTTTGCCGATCTACCCCTACCTGACCTATGCTGTTTGTGCCTAGGGATTCACAACAGCAACTCACCTAAAGCCAGTGATAACCCAACAAAAAACTGCAGTATGAATGATCACACAGTCCACTGCTAGACAACACACCCCTCCACTCTTCAAAGACCTAAACCTATTCACTATACAAACCATTCACTCTAACCACTGTGCATCCTACATTTACAGAACAATAAATTCTTATATTAATCCTGCCCTGAAGCACTTTCTTGATAGTTGCAACAGGACCCACAGATAAAGTACTAAACACAAAAATCGACATGACATTCTCTGTGTCCGGCTAAATCTCTTCAAAAATTCAATGTGCATGAAAGGGCCCAAAATCTGGAACTCTGCTGGAAATCTCCAGAACCACTATCTCAGCCAGCATTTTCAAAACTACCAGTATAAAACACCTTATCTCCCTAACATGTCCAAGCATCAGCTAAATATGTGAAAACTACATTTCCATACGTATTCTAAACATCATGAACACATGTAAAAGAATATAATCTTACTCTCACTATCCATAATCCTCCCAAACATTAAAAAACTGATTGTGCCCCCTTTTATGTTAATATTCAAACCTGTAATTCCTTATTAATTAAACTTGATAAAAGCCAAATAGCATGAACTATTAGAATATTCAATTCTCTTCTAATCACTGTAACTCCTAAATTTTATACTTATACTCAACCAAGTGAGTGTATGAATAAAATTACTCATATTGTTAGTGCCTTATTAATCTTAAGTTAGTCTTAAGTTTGCCTGAAATGTTCTGAATATTTTGGGACTTTCTGAATGTACAGTGGAACCCCGGTTTTCAAGTGGTGCAGAAATCAAGCAAATTAGATTTAGAGCACTTTTTTGGTGAAATTCTTCCCTGGATGTCGAGCATCCACTCGAAAATCGAGTGTATGAGACGCGTCCACTCACTGGCGCCGCCGCTTCCTCATGCGTTTCACACTCAGTGTGAGTCTCTCTCCCGTTGAGTTAGGAATACAGTGGACCCCCGAGTTACGAGTATACGTAATTCATTCCAGAAGGCTGCTCAAGTGCCATTACCGAACGAATTTTCTCCCTTAAGGAATAATGTCAAGTAGGTTAGTCCATTTCAGACCCCCAAAAATACACTTACAAAAGCACTTACAATATTACACTTACATAATTGTATGATTTCCAAGGTGCTCGTAACTCGGGGGTCCACTGTATATACTCTGCGCGTTCATCCATTAATTTTTTTTTGCTTATTATTTGTGACTGTGAAATAAGCCACCATGGGGCCAAAGAAAGTTCAGAGTGCCAGCCCTTTGGTAAAGAAGGTGAGAAACACGATAGAATTTAAGAAAGAACTTGTAGCAAAATATGAAAATGGCGTACGTGTGGCCGACCTCACCAGGATGTATGGCAAGTCGACATCAACAGTCTGTTCCATCCTGGCGAAGAAAGCAGAAATCAAGGAAGCTGATGTTGCAAAAGGAGTAAATGCAGTGGTACCCCGAGTTTCGGCCATAATTCGTTCCAGAAAGCTGTTCGAAAGCCATTACCGAACAAATTTGTTCCCATAAGGAATAATGTAAATTAGATTAGTCCGTTTCAGACCCCAAAAAATACACTAACAAAAGCACTTACAATAATACACTTACATAATTGTTTGAGTTTGGAGGTGTATGAAACTCGGGGTACCACAGTATGCTAACAAAACAGAGATCACAAACAATCGAGGATGTGGAGAAGTTGCTGTTGGTGTGGATCAACGAAAAACAGTTAGTGGGAGATAGTGTTTCGGAGGGGATAATTTGCGAGAAGGGAAGGCAGTTGCATGCGGATCTTGTGAATAAAATGCCTGGAACGAGTGCTGCTGTTAGTGAATTTAAGGCCAGCAGAGGCTGGTTTGACAGATTTAAGAAGCGTAGTGGCATACACAGTGTGGTAAGGCATGGTGAGACTGCAAGTTCAGACAAACGTGTGGCTGAAGAATTTGTGCATGAATTCAAGGAGTACGTAGAGGCTGAAGGATTCATCCCCCAACAAGTGTTCAATTGTGACGAAACAGGCCTCTTTCGGAAGAAAATGCCAAAGAGGACCTACATCACGCAGGAGGAAAAGGCACTGCCAGGACACAAGCCTATGAAGGATAGGCTAACTCTTTTGCTCTGTGGTAACGCTAGTGGGGATTTCAAAGTGAAGCCTTTACTCATGTATCACTCTGAAAATCCCTGAGTGTTCAAGAAAAACAGTGTCATGAAGAGTAAATTGTGTGTGATGTGGAAGGCTAACAATAAGGCATGGGTCACGAGGCTAATTTTCGTTGAGTGGGTCAATGAAGTGTTTGGCCCGAATGTGAAGAAATACACCTGGAAATAAATTGCCACTTAAGTGCCTACTGGTAATGGACAATGCTCCTGCTCATCCTCCAGACTTGGAAGACCTATTGTTTGAGGAGCGTAATTTCATCACAGTGAAGTTCTTACCCCCTAATACCACTCCTCTCATCCACCCCATGGACCAGCAGGTCATTTCAAACTTAAAAAAACTCTACACCAAAACAATGTTTCAAAGGTGCTTTGAAGTGACCTTGGATATTGAATTGACCCTAAGAGAATTCTGGAGGAATCACTTCAATATCCTCAATTGCAGGGAATGACTTCCACGACGATTAACTGCTCTTGGAGAAAATTGTGGCCAGAATGTGTCCTCCAGAAGAATTTTGAAGGGTTTGAGGCTGACCCTGAGGACCCTATGCCTATTGTGGAATGTATTGTGTCTTTGGGGAAGAGCTGCAAGACCTTCAACTGGAACAGCAACAGACTGCAGCTGAGGATATTGCTTCAGAGGAGGGGAAAGAGAGGGGAAAGAATGTGCCTTCTTCAGTGATTAAAGACATGTGTGCAAAGAGGAGTGAGTTGCAATGTTTTGCGGATAATTATCACCCTAACAAAACTGTTGCAAGCCGTGTCTGTAACATGTTCAATGACAATGTCTTGTCCCATTTTAGGCAAATCTTAAAGAGACGCCAGAAACAGAGCTCTCTGAACAGATTTTTAGTGCAACAGGGATCCAGTGCCAGTAAAAGACAAAGAAGAGAAGTAACCCAAGAGAGGACTTTGATACCTGAAATCTTTATGAAGGGGGATTCCCCTTCCAGACAATAACTTCTCCTCCCTCTCCCCTCCTCGCCTTCTTCAATATGCCAACAAGTCTTCAATAAAGGTATGTAATGTTTATATTTATTTATATTCATATATCATTGTTTTGTACATTTTGTTTTTCAACAAGTTGGCCGTCTCCCACCGAGGCAGGGTGACCCAAAAAGAAAGAAAATCCCCAAAAAGAAAATACTTTCATCATCATTCAACACTTTCACCACACTCATACATAATCACTGTCTTTGCAGAGGCGCTCAGATACGACAGCTGAGAATAGTCTCTCCCAGCTGTCACTATCCCAGACCCCTCCTTTAAAGTGCAGGCATTGTACTTCCCATTTCCAGGACTCAAGTCCAACTAAATCAATTAACTGGTTTCCCTGAATCCCTTCACAAAATGTTACCCTGCTCATACTCCAACAGATCGTATGTCCCAAAAACCATTCGTCTCCATTCACTCCTATCTAACACGCTCACACATGCTTGCTGAAAGTCCAAGCCCCTCGCCCACAAAACCTCCTTTACCCCCTCCCTCCAACCTTTTCTAGGACGACCCCTACCCCGCCTTCCTTTCCATACAGATTTATACGCTCTCCAAGTCATTCTACTTTGATCCATTCTCTCTAAATGACCAAACCACCTCAACAACCCCTCTTCAGCCCTCTGACAAATACTTTTAGTAACTCCACACCTCCTAATTTCCACATTCCGAATTTTCTGCATAATATTTACACCACACATTGCCCTTAGACAGGACATCTCCACTGCCTCCAGCCTCCTCCTCGCTGCAGCATTTGCAACCCATGCTTCACACCCATATAAGAGTGTTGGTACCACTATACTTTCGTACATTCCCTTCTTTGCCTCCATAGATAACGTGTTTTGTACATGTAAAACTATATTTATTATATAAAAATGAATTTTTTGTGAATATTTTTGGGTGTCTGGAACGGATTAATTGGATTTACTACATTATTTCTTATGGGAAATATTACTTTGGTTTTCGAGCATTTCGAGCAACCTTCTGGAACGGATTAAATACGAAAACCGGAGTTCCACTGTACATCCAAATGTCCTTCACCTTTGTACAATGTATCAGGCTGAAATAATTATTATTACTTTTTTTTTTAACATGACGGCCATCTCCCACCGAGGCTGGGTGACCCAAACAGGAAACACTTTCACCATCACTCACACAAAATTGCTGTCTTTGCAGTGGCACCCAGATATGACAGTTTAGATGTCACTCCAAACAGCCAATATCCCAAACCCCTCCTTTAAAGTGCAGGCACTGTACTGTACTTCCCACCTCCAGGACTCAAGTCTGGCTAACCAATTTCCCTGAATCCCTTCACAAAATATTACCCTGTTCACACTCCAACAGCTCGTCGGTCCCAAGAACCATTCGTCTCCATTCACTCCAATCTAACACGCTCACACATGTCTGCTGCATGTCCAAGCCCCTTGCATACAAAACCTCTTTTACCCCGTCCCTCCATCCTTTCCTAGGATGACCCCTAATCCTCCTCCCCTTCACTACAGATTTATACACCCTCTAAATCAACCTATTTTGCTCCATCCTCTCTATATGACTATACCACCTCAATAACCCCCTTTTTAGCCCTCTGAACACTACTTTTAATAAGTCCACACCGCCTCCTAATCCTGCACTGCCTCCAGCCTCTTTTTCACTGCAGCATTCACAGCATATAAACAAATACTTTGGTAACATTATAATTTTAATGTTACTCTTCTGATGTATAATAAAGTTTAACTGACGAGACACACTGGATATGAAATAGACATTCTAGCCCATACTACTTATATGAAAGTGACAAACATCTCAAAATTCAAGAAAAAAATGAGATATGGAATTTTTTTTCATATGAAGTGTGTGGCAATACTCCATGTTAATGTCATAGAATCAATGACCTTCAAATTTGCACCTTCATATCTCAGTAATCAGTGATTGGATTTTCACTCTATTTGTTTTATTGCTACTACAGAAATGAGTTCTTCTTTTGAGATCTATTTAAAAAAAAAAAAACTGCAATGAAAAGTGCTTTTAATGTTGAGGGGGGAGGGAGGGAGGTGTCGTGTCAGTATTATATATACACTTGTGTAGTGTATCAGCGTTCATCCTAGTTATACAGCTGGTCCCTTTGCGTGTGACGTCACGATACCCGCTGACGTCAGAGGCTCAGCGCATGTGCATAGCCACGCATAGGCGTACCCTCTCACTAGTCATAGACCTACAAGCTGAACGGACGGGGGCTGGGATCTCTCCTTCACATACTGTAAACAGTTGTACTAGTAACTCCAACCTCACAATCTTACATTTCTCCCAAAACTGATTATATATTAATGTAATTAACTTCATATTTGTTCTAATAATCTGCTACCTCACTATATTAAATTTCCCACTAAATATAATTGTACATCCTATTTTACTATATATATATCTTTTAACATCTCTGTAACCATTTACTTTTATTTTTTTATTTTTAATACAAATCTATCATTACCTTTTCCCAACCCTATCTATTTACAATATTAGTAATTACTTTTTACTTGAAATTTAATTACAACCTTTTCACTTTTGTTTTTCTTTATATTTTTTTATTATCAAACAATTACCTTATTGTGTATGTGACTTAGTTTATTTTTTTCTTATAAGCTAATACCAAATAAGTGCAATTATTTACTCATACTTTTAAATACCTTTTTACCAAGAGCAAATTCCAGTCACTTTATTTGCTTAATTGTATTCTTATATTCAAACAACTACCTCATTGTGTATGTGACTTACTTTATATTTCCTTTATAAGCAACTACCTGATAAGTGCAATCATTTACTTATATTTTATAAATACTGTTTACCATTAGCCAACTTTAGTCAACTTTCAGTCACTTTATTTGCTTAATTGTATTCATATATTCAAACAACTACCTCATTGTATATGTGACTTACTTTATATTTCCTTTATAAGCACCTACCTGATAAGTGCAATCATTTACTTATATTTTATAAATACCTTTTACCATTAGCCAACTTCAGTCACTTTATTAACTTCAATTTAATCAAAACTACTTTTAATATTAGTCAAATCTGTTTTAACTTCTAGTTCAATAGCTCTTTGCATTCATTAACCTCTTATTGCCTTTCATATACTAAAAGTTTCAACCAGTGCCATATTGAATCAAAAATTTCTTTTTCCATACCAATTTAATACTAGTCATTGAAGTTGTTCTAACCATTCATTAGACAGTTAAATTAGTATATCATTAACATTATTCAAATATCCTATATCACTGTAAAATTCCTGTAAACACTTGCACATAATTGTGTTAATCCATTAGCAAGTAAGACTTTAATCTAATACCATATCATTAAGTTTAGCATAATCTATTGTTCCCAAGTCTAGTTATAGAATCACACTAAATCCTATGATTACAGGCATTGATCCTGATATCAACCTATTATTAAATGACTTACATGACTCCAACAGCAATTGTAACTATTACACAGCTGATCAAGCAAAGACATTACTCAGAGCCAACAATAACTTAACTATCTTCAATTACAATGTTAGATCTTTGAGCAAACATTATGATGACCTCACAGCACTACTCCAATCCCTACAGTCCAATATG
>WNWK01005257.1:32607-53215 GCA_009830355.1 Cherax destructor | reverse complement strand
TGCATATGTAAATCTTACCCTAGCAGAGTTGGGGTTAAATGTAAATAGACTACAATTAGATGATTGAGTTAAGAGAAATTGTCAACTGTGTGTTTTGTTACTAAGTGTTCAATATCTAGAATTTTTTTTTTGTGTGTTCATGTTCCCTCCGAGTTCTGAGTTTTAACAGTTGACCGTGTGCACCGAGTCTCTCTTTTCTGTTAAAACTTCTTCCTTGTAAATATATTTATTCTCCCTCAGAACCCGCTGAGTGCATGAATACAGATTGATCGATCAAATTTGCAAATTGAAATTGTAATATATATAATGTTTATATCTAGATCCTTTTTTAATTCTCTTAAGTACCATTAACTCAAGAAGTGCGAGAGTAAGATTAATCTTGATTGGTTCCAAGTTATAATGTGTTTGCTATTGTATAGATTCACCCAGTACCACCTGTCTGTTCAGCCTATAGAGTTGTCTAGTATGCCGAGACGTCATACGATAACATGGCCGAGCTGTCGTGTCAGTATTATATATACACTTGTGTAGTGTATCAGCGTTCATCCTAGTTATACAGCTGGTCCCTTTGCGTGTGACGTCACGATACCCGCTAACGTAAGAGGCTCAGCGCATGTGCATAGCCATGCATAGGCGTACCCTCTCACTAGTCATAGACCTACAAGCTGAACGGACGGGGGCTGGGATCTCTCTTTCACATACTGTAAATATATCGTAACCATCCTTACAAGGAGTGTCTTTGACAACCTATATATATCTCTCCCAAGACCCACCCGACAGAGGGAGACTGATGGGGAAGGGGGAGGGGGGGTTGAAGAGGTTAGTACAGTGGACCCTCGGTTAACGAATACCCCGGAAATCGTGCAATTATGTAAGTATAATTTTGTAAGTTCTTGTGGAAGTGTATTTTTGGGGGTCTGAAATAGACTAACCTACGTGAAATTTTTCCTTAAGGGAGTAAATTCGTTCGGTAATGGCACTTGAGCAGACTTCAGGAGTGAAGTTTTTACGAAACTCGGGGGTCCACTGTATTACTTATTCGTCAGTAATTTTCTACCAGGAAAGTATACCATCTTCCCTTTTTCCTGGAATCATATACAAAACAACTGAACTGCAAAAGCAGGAACAGTATATGTACTGTATCAAACTACAGTAGTACCTCTACTTATGAGCAAAATTCATTCCAGTCGGCTATTCAAGTGCCGATACCGAAGGAATTTTTTCCCATAAGAAATAATGAAAATTAGGTTAATCTATTTCAGACCCCCAAAAATACAGTTACAAAAGCACCTACAAAAATACACTTACACAATTGTTCGAGTTGGAAGCTGCTCGTAAGTAGAGGTACCACTGTACTACTAAACATGTAAAAAGCTAGAAAACTAAATATTTCTCACCTCACTCGTCCTTCCACTCTTGGACTGAGAACAACACCTTCTAATACATCTTCTGGCCTCTTCTGAATTTTCTTTATAGTTTGTAATGGATGGCGAACAGCTTCAAAAGGGCTAAACCTCGATGTTTCACGAATTAATGAAGGTTTTGCTGTTGACAAAGATCAATTCAAGAACATATTATTATTATTATACATTATTCACTCATGAATCAACAGCTTTGCAGATGACAAAAAGTGATTAAAGCATATACAGGTAGGCTCTGCTTTACAGTGATTTGCTAATACATCAGTTTTCAATTATACCCATTCTTCATTTATTCAGACATCCTATAATAAATATGTTCACCACTTACTATAAGCTAAGGATGAAAATATTTTAAGGATAGTAATGTGTAAACTGTACAGTGGACCCCCGTGTTTCGGTCTGTCCGAATAACGGTTGTTTCGTGTAAAGGTTGCTTTTTTCAGTCAATATTTTTCTCTTGTAGCAGTCTTTACTCGTGTAGCGGTCCGTACCAGACCTGTCCGCCTGCCTGCGCTTGCGCGCCTCGCCGCACAGGACGCCAGTCTAGCGTTGTTTACACTTGAGTGAACAATACCCAGCGTGCTCTTTCAAACATTCACAATACATTTGTTGTGTTTATTGGTGGTTTAGTGATTGTCACTGTGAAATAAGTCACCATGGGTCCAAAGAAGCTTCCTAGTGGCACCCTTGTGGTAGAGAGAGTGAGGAACACCATCGAAGTGAAGAGATTGTAGAAAAATATGAGAGTGGCATACGTGTGAGTGAGCTTGCCAGGATGTACAACAAAAACCAATCTACTATCACCTCTATCCTGGCAAAGAGAAAAGAAATCAAGAAGCTAATGTTGCAAAAGGTGTTGATATGTTAACGAAAAATAGATCAAAAACAGTGGATGAGGTTGAGAAGTTGTTGGGGGAGTGGATCAATAAAAAACAGATAGCGGGTGATAGTATTTCCACAACAATAATTTGTGAAAAGGCAAGGCAGTTGCATACAGATTTTGTCAAGACAATGCCTGGAACCAGTGCTGATGCGAGTGATTTTAAAGCCAGCAGAGGCTGGTTTGAGAGGTTTAAGAAACATAGTGGCAAACACAGTGTTGTGAGGCATGGTGAGGCAGCCAGTTCAGACAAATGTGCTGCTGAAAAGTTTGTGAGTGAATTTAAGGGGTTTGTAGACATTGAACAATTCAAACCCCAACAAGTGTTTAATTGTGATAAAACAGGCCTGTTTTGGAAGAAAATGCCAAACAGGACCTTCATTACTCAGGAGGAAAAGGCACTGCCAGGACACAAGCCTATGAAAGACAGGTTAACTCTCATGATGTGTGCTAATGCCAGTGGTGATTTTAAAGTGAAGCCTTTACTGGTGTATCATGCAGAAAATCCCAGAGCCTTCATTTTTTTTTTTTTTTTTTTATTAACACATCGGCCGATTCCCACCAAGGCAGGGTGGCCCGAAAAAGAAAAACTTTCATCATCATTCACTCCATCACTGTCTTGCCAGAAGGGTGCTTTACACTACAGTTATAAAACTGCAACATTAACACCCCTCCTTTAGAGTGCCGGCACTGTACTTCCCATCTCCAGAACTCAAGTCCGGCCTGCCGGTTTCCCTGAATCCCTTCATAAATGTTACTTTGCTCACACTCCAACAGCACGTCAAGTATTAAAAACCATATGCCTCCATTCACTCCTATCAAATACGCTCACACATGCTTGCTGGAAGTCCAAGCCCTCGCACACAAAACTTCCTTTACCCTCCCTCCAACCTTTCCTAGGCCGACCCCTACCCCGCCTTCCCTCCACTACAGATTTATACACTCTCGAAGTCACTCTGTCTCGTCCATTCTCTCTACATGTCCAAACCACCTCAACAACCCCTCCTCAGCTCTCTGGACAATCGTTTTGGTAATCCCGCACCTCCTCCTAATTTCCAAACTCCGAATTCTCTGCATTATATTCACACCACACATTGACCTCAGACATGACATCTCCACTGCCTCCAGCCTTCTCCTCGTTGCAACATTCATCACCCATGCTTCACACCCATATAAGAGCGTTGGTATAACTATACTCTCATACATTCCCTCTTTACTTCCATGGACAAGGTTCTTTGTCTCCACAGACTCCGAAGTGCTCCACTCACCCTTTTCCCCTCATCAATTCTATGATTCACCTCATCCTTCATAGACCCATCCGCCGACATGTCCACTCCCAAATATCTGAATACATTCACCTCCTCCATACTCTCTCCCTCCAATCTGATATCCAATCTTTCGTCACCTATTCTTTTTGTTATCCTCATCACCTTACTCTTTCCTATATTCACTTTCAATTTTCTTCTTTTACACACCCTACCAAATTCATCCACCAACCTCTGCAGCTTCTCTTCAGAATCTCCCAAAAGCACAGTGTCATCAGCAAAAGCAACTGTGACAACTCCCACTTTGTATTTGCTTCTTTATCTTTTAGCCCAACACCTCTTGCCAAGACCCGCATTCACTTCTCTTACAACCCCATCTATAAATATATTGAACAACCACGGTGACATCACACATCCTTGTCTAAGGCCCACTTTTACTGGGAAATAGTCCCTTCTCTCCTACACACTCTAACCTGAGCCTCACTATCCTCATAAAAACTCTTCACTGCTTTCAGTAACCTTCCTCCTATTCCATACACCTGCAACATCTGCCACATTGCCCCCTATCTACCCTATCATACGCCTTTTCCAAATCCATAAATGCCACAAAAACATCTTTACCCTTATCCAAATACTGTTCACCTATATGTTTCACTGTAAACACTTGGTCTACACACCCCTACCTTTCCTAAAGCCCCTTGTTCATCTGCTATCCTGCTTTCTGTTTTACTCTTAATTCTTTCAATAATAACTCTACCATACACTTTACCAGGTACACTCAACAGACTTATTCCCCTATAATTTTTGCACTCTCTTTTGTCCCCTTTGCCTTTATACAAAGGAACAATACACGCTCTCTGCCAATCCCTAGGTACCTTACCCTCTTCCATACATTTATTAAATAATAGCACCAACCACTCCAAAATTATATCCCCACCTGCTTTTAACATTTCTATCTTTATCCCATCAATCCCAGCTGCCTTACCCCTTTCATTCTACCCACTGCCTCACGAACTTCCCTACACCCACAACTGGCTCTTCCACACTCCTACAAGATGTTATTCCTCCTTGCCCTACACACGAAATCACAGCTTCCCTGTCTTCATCAACATTTAACAAATCCTCAAAATATTCTCTCCATCTTCCCGATACCTCTAACTCTCCATTTAATAACTCTCCTCTCCTATTTTTAACTGTCAAATCCATTTGTTCTCTAGGCTTCCTCAACTTATTAATCTCATTCCAAAACTTTTTCTTATTTTCAACAAAATTTGCTGATAACATATCACCCACTCTCTCATCTGCTCTCTTTTTACATTGCTTCACCACTCTTTTAACCTCTCTTTTTCTCTCCATATACTCTTCCCTCCTTGCATCACTTCTACTTTGTAAAAACCTCTCATATGCTAACTTTTTCTCCCTTACTACTCTCTTTACATCATCATTCCACCAATCGCTCCTCTTCCCTCCCGCACCCACTCGCCTGTAACCACAAACTTCTGCTGAACACTCTAACACTACATTTTTAAATCTACCCCATACATTTTCGACCCCATTGCCTACACTCTCACTAGCCCATCTATCCTCCAATAGTTGTTTATATCTTACCCTAACTGCCTCCTCTTTTAGTTTATAAACCTTCACCTCTCTTTTACTTACTGATTCTATTTTCCTTGTATCCCATCTACCTTTTACTCCCACTGTAGCTATAACTAAAAAGTGATCTGATATATCTGTAGCCCCTCTATAAACATGTACATCCTGAAGTCTACTCAACAGTCTTTTATCTACCAATACATAGTCCAACAAACTACTGTCATTACGCCCTACATCATATCTTGTATACTTATTTATCCTCTTCAAGAAACACAATTTTTTTTTTTTATTAACACATCGGCTGATTCTCACCAAGGCAGGGTGGCCTGAAAAAGAAAAACTTTCATCATCATTCACTCCATCACTGTCTTGCCAGAGGGGTGCTTTACACTACAGTTATAAAACCGCAACATTAACACCCCTCCTTCAGAGTGCAGACACTGTACTTCCCATCTCCAGGACTCAAGTCCGGCCTGCCAGTTTTCCTGAATCCCTTCATAAATGTTACTTTGCTCACACTCCAACAGCACGTCAAGTATTAAAAACCATTTGTCTCCATTCACTCCTATCAAATACGCTCACACATGCTTGCTGGAAGTCCAAGCCTCGCACACAAACCTCCTTTACCCTCCCTCCAACCTTTCCTAGGCCGACCCCTACCCTGCCTTCCCTCACTACAGATTTGTACACTCTCGAAGTCATTCTGTCTCGTTCCATTCTCTCTACATGTCCGAACCACCTCAACAACCCCTCCTCAGCTCTCTGGATAATAGTTTTGGTAATCCCGCACCTCATCCGAATTCTCTGCTTTATATTCACACCACACATTGACCTCAGACATGACATCTCCACTGCCTCCAGCCTTCTCCTCATTGCAACATTCATCACCCATGCTTCACACCCATATAAGAGTGTTGGTATAACTATACTCTCATACATTCCCCTCTTTACTTCCATGGACAAAGTTCTTTGTCTCCACAGACTCCGAAGTGCTCCACTTACCCTTTTCCCCTCATCAATTCTATGATTCACCTCATCCTTCATAGACCCATCTGCTGACATGTCCACTCCCAAATACAGTGGAACCCCGGTTAACGAAAAAAATTCATTGCAGAAGCCTGCTCAAGTGCCATTACCAAACAAATTTACTTCCTTAAGAAAAAATGTCATTTAGCTTAGTCTATTTGAGACCCAAAAAAATACATTTCCACAAGCACTTTCAATATTATACTTACATAATTGCACGATTTCCGAGGTGTTCGTTAACCGGGGTTCCACTGTATCTGAATACATTCACCTCCTCCATACTCTCTCCCTCCAATCTGATATCCAATCTTTCATCACCTAATCTTTTTGTTATCCTCATCACCTTACTCTTTCCTATATTCACTTTCAATTTTCTTCTTTTACACACCCTACCAATTTCATCCACCAACCTCTGCAACTTCTCTTCAGAATCTCCCAAAAGCACAGTGTCATCAGCAAAAAGCAACTGTGACAACTCCCACTTTGTATTTGATTCTTTATCTTTTAACCCCACACCTCTTGCCAAGACCCTCGCATTCACTTCTCTTACAACCCCATCTATAAATATATTGAACAACCACGGTGACATCACACATCCTTGTCTAAGGCCCACTTTTACTGGGAAATAGTCTCCCTCCCTCCTACACACACTAACCTGAGCCTCACTATCCTCATAAAAACTCTTCACTGCTTTCAGTAACCTACCTCCTATTCCATACACCTGCAACATCTGCCACATTGCCCCCCTATCCACCCTATCATACGCCTTTTCCAAATCCATAAATGCCACAAAAACCTCTTTACTCTTATCCAAATACTGTTCACCTATATGTTTCACTGTAAACACTTGGTCTACACACCCCCTACCTTTCCTAAAGCCCCCTTGTTCATCTGCTATCCTGCTTTCTGAGTATACTCTTAATTTTTTCAATAATAACTCTACAATACACTTTACCAGGTACACTCAACAGACTTATTCCCCTATAATTTTTGCACTCTCTTTTGTCCCCTTTGCCTTTATACAAAGGAACAATACATCCTCTCTGCCAATCCCTAGGTACCTTACCCTCTTCCATACATTTATTAAATAATAGCACCAACCACTCCAAAACTATATCCCCACCTGCTTTTAACATTTCTATCTTTATCCCATCAATCCCAGCTGCCTTACCCCCTTTCATTCTACCCACTGCCTCACGAACTTCCCCCACACTCACAACTGGCTCTTCCACACTCCTACAAGATGTTATTCCTCCTTGCCCTATACACGAAATCATAGCTTCCCTGTCTTCATCAACATTTAACAACTCCTCAAAATATTCCCTCCATCTTCCCGATACCTCTAACTCTCCATTTAATAACTCTCCTCTCCTATTTTTAACTGTCAAATCCATTTGTTCCCTAGGCTTCCTCAACTTATTAATCTCACTCCAAAACTTTTTATTTTCAACAAAATTTGTTGATAACATCTCACCCACTTCCTCATTTGCTCTCTTTTTACATTGCTTCACCACTCTCTTAACCTCTCTTTTTCTCTCCATATACTCTTCCCTCCTTGCATCACATCTACTTTGTAAAAACCTCTCATATGCTAACTTTCTCCCTTACTACTCTCTTTACAATATCATTCCACCAATCGCTCTTCTTCCCTCCTGCACCCACTCGCCTGTAACCACAAACTTCTGCTGAACACTTTAACATTACATTTTTAAATCTACCCCATACATCTTCGACCCCATTGCCTACACTCTCACTAGCCCATCTATCCTCCAATAGTTGTTTATATCTTACCCTAACTGCCTCTTCTTTTAGTTTATAAACCTTCACCTCTCTCTTACTTTTTTTTTTTTTTTTTTTTTCAACAAGTCGGCCGTCTCCCACCGAGGCAGGGTGACCCAAAAGAAAGAAAATCCCCAAAAGAAAAACTTTCATCATCATTCAACACTTTCACCACACTCATACATAATCACTGTCTTTGCAGAGGAGCTCAGATACGACAGCTGAGAAAAGTCCCTCCCAGCTGTCACTATCTCAGACCCCTCCTTTAAAGTGCAGGCATTGTACTTCCCATTTCCAGGACTCAAGTCCAACTAAATCAATTAACTGGTTTCCTGAATCCTTCACACAATGTTACCCTGCTCACACTCCAACAGATCGTCATGTCCCAAAACCATTCGTCTCCATTCACTCCTATCTAACACGCTCACACATGCCCTCTGGAAGTCCAAGCCCTCGCCCACAAAACCTCCTTTACCCTTCCTCCAACCTTTTCTAGGACGACCCTACCCCGCCTTCCTTCCCTACAGATTTATACGCTCTCCAAGTCATTCTACTTTGATCCATTCTCTCTAAATGACCAAACCACCTCAACAACCCTCTTCAGCCCTCTGACAAATATTTTTAGTAACTCCACACCTTCTCCTAATTTCCACATTCCGAATTTTCTGCATAATATTTACACCACACATTGCCCTTAGACAGGACATCTCCACTGCCACCAGCCTCCTCCTCGCTGCAGCATTTGCAACCCATGCTTCACACCCATATAAGAGTGTTGGTACCACTATACTTTCGTACATTCCCTTCTTTGCCTCCATGGATAACGTTTTTGTCTCCACAGATACCTCAATGCACCACTCACCTTTTTTCCTTCATCAATTCTATGGTTAACCTCATCCTTCATAAACCCATCCGCTGACACATCAACTCCCAAATATCTGAAAACATTTACTTCTTCCATAATCCCTCTCTCCAATGTGATATCCAATTTTTCTTTATTTAAATCGTTTGAT
Source organism: Cherax destructor (assembly GCA_009830355.1). Classification (NCBI taxonomy): domain Eukaryota; kingdom Metazoa; phylum Arthropoda; class Malacostraca; order Decapoda; family Parastacidae; genus Cherax; species Cherax destructor. The sequence goes on along the minus strand of WNWK01005257.1, from coordinate 44,235 downwards.
ACCCTCATCACCTTACTCTTATCTATGTTCACTTTTAACTTTCTACCTTTACACACTCTCCCAAACTCGTCCACTAACCTTTGCAACTTTTCTTTAGAATCTCCCATAAGCACAGTATCATCAGCAAAAAGTAACTGTGTCAACTCCCATTTTGCATTTAATTCTCCATAATTTAATCCCACCCCTCTCCCCAACACCCTAGCATTTACTTCTTTTACAACCCCATCTATAAATATATTAAACAACCATGGTGACATTACACAACCCTGTCTAAGACCTACTTTTACCGGAAAGTAATCTCCTCTCTCCTACACACCCTAACCTGAGCCTCACTATCCTCATAAAAACTCTTTACAGCCTTCAGTAACTTACTACCTATTCCATACACTTGCAACATTTGCCACATTGCTCCCTATCCACTCTATCATATGCCTTTTCTAAATCCATAAATGCAATAAAAACTTCTCTACCTTTATCTAAATACTGTTCACATATATGCTTCACTGTAAACACTTGATCTACACATCCCTACCCACTCTAAAGCCTCCTTGCTCATCTGCAATCCTACTCTCTGTCTTACCTCTAATTCTTTCAAAAATAACCCTGCCATACACTTTACCTGGTATACTCAGTAAACTTATTCCCCTATAATTTTTACACTCTCTTTTATCCCCCTTCCTTTATATAAAGGAACTATACATGCTCGCTGCCAATCCCTAGGTACCTTCCCTCTTTCATACATTTATTAAACAAAAATACCAACCACTCCAGCACTATATCCCCCTGCTTTTAACATTTCTGTCATGATTCCGTCAATTCCAGCTGCTTTACCCCCTTTCATTCTACGTAATGCCTCACGCACCTCCCCCACACTCACATCCTGCTCTTCTTTACTCCTAAACGATGTTGTACCTCCCTGGCCAGTACATGAAATTATCGCCTCCCTCTTTTCATCGACATTTAAAAGTTCCTCAAAATATTCCCGCCATCTACCCAATACCTCCAGCTCCCCATCTACTAACTCCCTACTCTGTTTTTAACTGACAAATCCATTCGTTCCCTAGGCTTTCTTACCTTGTTTATCTCACTCCAAAATTTTTCTTGTTTTCAGCAAAATTTCTTGACAGAGCCTCTCCCGTTCTTTCATCCGCTCTTCTTTTGCACTCTCTCACCACTCTCTTCACCTTTCTTTTACTCTCCATATACTCTGCTCTTCTACTAACACTTCTGTTTTGTAAAAACCTCTCATAAGCTACCTTTTTCTCTTTTATCACACCCTTTACTTCTTCATTCCACCACTCACTCCTCTTTCCTCCTGCACCCACCCTCCTATAACCACAAACTTCTGCCCCACATTCTAATACTGCATTTTTAAAACTATCCCAACTCTCTTCAACCCCCCCACTACTCCTACTTGCACTAGCCCACCTTTCTGCCAATAGTCTCTTACTTACTGCTTCTATTTTCCTTGTATCCCATCTACCTTTTACTCCCACTGTAGCTATAACTAAAAAGTGATCTGATATATCTGTGGCCCCTCTTTAAACATGTATATCCTGAAGTCTACTCAACAGTCTTTTATCTAACAATACGTAGTCCAACAAACTACTGTCATTTCGCCCTACATCATATCTTGTATACTTATTTATCCTCTTTTTCTTAAAATATGTATTACCCATAACTAAACCCCTTTCTATACAAAGTTCAATCAAAGGGCTCCCATTATCATTTACACCTGGCACCCCAAACTTACCTACCACACCCTCTCTACATGTTTCTCCTACTTTAGCATTTAGGTCCCCTACCACAATTACTCTCTCACTTGGTTCAAAAGTTCCTATACATTCGCTTAACATCTCCCAAAATCTCTCTCTCTCTTCTACACTACTCTCTTCTCCAGGTGCATACACGCTTATTATGACCCACTTTTCGCATCCGACCCTTATTTTAATCCACATAATTCTTGAATTTACACATTTATATTCCCTCTTCTCCTTCCATAACTGATCCTTCAACATTATTGCTACCCCTTCCTTAGCTCTAACTCTCTCAGATACTCCTGACTTAATCCCATTTATTTCTCCCCACTGAAACTCACCTACCCCCTTCAGCTTTGTTTCGCTTAGGGCCAGGACATCCAACTTCTTTTCATTCATAACATCAGCAATCATCTCTTTCTTATCATCCGCACTACATCCACGCACATTCAAACAACCCAGTTTTATAAAGTTTTTCCTCTTCTCTTTTTTAGCAAATGTGTACAGGAGAAGGGGGTTACTAGCCCATTGCTCCCGGCATTTTAGTCGCCTCATACGACACGCATGGCTTATGGAGGAAAGATTCTCTTCCACTTCCCCATGGACAATAGAGAAAATAAAAAGAACAAGAGCTATCAAGAAAAAGAAGAAAAACCTAGATGTGTGTATGTATGAACATAAGAATGAACATAAGAATGGAGGAACAATGCAGAAGGCCTACTGGCCCATACAAGGCAGGTCCATATCAAAACCACCACTACCTAAGAATTTATTCCCGTACTCACGACACCAATCAAACCCAGCCCCTCCCACTCATACATATGCATGTACATGCCTGTGTAGTGTGACCTAAAGTGTAAGTAGAAGTAGCTAGATATACCTGTTATCCAGCGTGTTTATGAGACAGAAAAAAAACACCAGCAATCCTACCATCATGTAAAACAGTTTCAGGTTTCTGTTTCACAGTCACCTGGCAGGACGGTAGTACCTCCCTGGGTGGTTGATGTCTACCAACCTACTACAATGTTACTACTACAACCTACTACAATGTTAACATGAATAATTTGTGTGTGCATTGGAAGGCTAACACCAAGGCATGGGTCACTAAGGGCATTTTCGTGGAATGGTTGACTGGAGTGTTTGGCCCAAGTGTGAAGAAATACCTCCTGGAAAAGAAATTGGGACTCAAGTGCCTCCTGGTACTGGACAATGCTCCTGCTCATCCTCACAACTTGCAAGACTATTTGTCTGACAACTTCAATTTCATCACAGTGAAGTTCTTGCCTCCTAACACCACTCCTCTCATTCAGCCCATAAACCAGCAGGTCATTTCTAACTTCAAAAAACTGTACACCAAAGCAATGTTTCAAAGGTGCTTTGACATAACCTCAGTCTCTGAATTGACCCTAAGAGAGTTCTGGAAAGATCACTTCAATATCGTCCATTGCATAGGCCTTATGGGTAAGGCTTGGGAGGGAGTGACTTCTAGGACTTTGAACTCTGCTTGGAGACCACTGTGGCCAGATTGTGTTGAAAAGAGGGATTTTGAAGGATTTGAGGCTGACCCTGACCCTGACGACCCTGTGCATGTTGTGGAAGATATTGTGGTATTGGGGAACAGCCTGGGGTTGGAGTTGAGTGGTGAGGATGTGGAAGAGTTGGTGCAGGACCACAGGGTAGAGCTAACCACTGAAGAGCTGCAACAGCTGGAACTGGAAGAGCATAAGACCAGAGTTGAGGCTATTGATTCACAGGAGGAGGAAGAGGGAGTGAAGGAGGTGCCTTCTTCAGTGCTTAAGGACATGTGTACAAAGTGGAATGAGTTGCAGACATTTGTTGAAAAACACCACCCTGAGCAAGCTGAAATAAGCCATCTCTGTAACCAGTTCAGTGACAGAGCCATGTTGCACTTCAGGAAAATGTTAAAGAGGCGCCAGAAACAGAGGACTCTGGACAGTTATTTTGTGCGACATTGTTCTAGTGACTCTCAAGCTGGTCCTAGTGGCATTAAAAGATCAAGAAGGGAAGTAACCCCAGATAGGGACTTGTTACCTGAAGTCTTTTTGGAGGGGGATTCCCCTTCCAAACAATGAGTGCTCCCTTTCCCTGTCCTCCCTATCTTCCAGATACCAGCAACTCTCTTCAATAAAGGTAAGTAAATGTTATTTTAAATGTTTAATTATAAATTTATTATACTTTATATATATTTATAATTGTTTTGTGAATGTAAAAGTATAGTTAATCTTTACAAAATTAATTTTTTGTGAATATTTTTGGATGTCTGGAACGGATTAATTGTACGTATTTACATTATTTCTTATGGGAAATAAGGTTTCGAGTTCTGAATTTTTTGTGTTAAGGTCTAGCTCCTGGAACGGATTAAGACCGATAGTCGGGGTACAACTGTATATGCATTTTTTAGGCCTAGCTATATTGCTCAACTAATATCTGATAGTGTAAACATGTTATCAGACTTTTATATGCATTTGAAAGTGAAAAAAGGCTATGAATAACTTCATAGTCATTTTTGTTTACAGCAGTAGCCCAGAATCTGTATAAGCGGGGCCCTCGTGTACAGTTTTAATTTATATTATTTAAGCATACACTAAAATACTTATATTAAAGGCATGGTCCTGGAAGACACATTTCCCCAGACTTTGTCTATAAGCCTCAAGCAGGTGAGGATATTGAAATGGTCCTTCCAGAACTCCCTGAGGGTTAAATTTGTTTCTGAAGTGATTTCAAAGCACCTTTCAAAAAGTGCTTTGGTGTAGAGTTTCTTGAAATTAGAAATGACCTGCTGGTCCATGGGATGGATGAGAGGAGTGGTGTTAGGAGGCAAGAACTTCACAGTTATAAAACTGAATTTCTTCAGCAACTCGTTTTCCAAGTTTGGAGGGTGAGCAGGAGCATTATCCATAAGTAAATTGGCCTATAATTGTAGAGAAACAATCTTTGTTTACAATGCATTAAATAAATACAGTGGAACTTTGGTTGTCAACTGCAGTACTTGTTGAACAAATTGATTTTCGAACAAGGAATTCAAGAAAAAAATGTCCTGGTTTTTGTACATTTTCTTGGTTGTCGACTGACAACGCGAACGGCTCGGGTCATGTGCTCACAGAATGCCCAGTTATTTTGTGGTTTTCGTGCAATTTTTTTATTGTGAGATAAGCCATGTCATGGGAGACAAAGAACCAGTGAGCTAGAACAAAGTGTTAGTGGTGAAGAGACAAAGAAGAGAAACAACACCAGGAAGACAGTTGCCTGACATATTAATAGAAGGTGACTCTCCTTCCAAGCAGTTACATACCCCCTCCTCTCCTCCACCTGCTTCCAGTATGCCATTAGCTCTCCTCTGACAGGTAAGAGGTAGTTAAATTTTAATTTACTGTACAGTATTTCAGTTAAAGTTTCTTTTAGTTTTATGTAGTTGTTAGTACATTTTTTGATAAATTATTATATTGTCACTTGGGGTCTGGAATGTATTAATTCTATTTACATTATTCTTTATGGGAAAAATTGCTTTGGGTGTCATCCATTTTGGTTGTCAAATAGACACCAGGAATGAATTAAATTTGACAACTGAGGTTCCACTGTATCTGAAATAGTTAATGCTACCTAGATTTCTCCTTCCATGTAACACTTTTATTTTGTTCATAGGAAGTGTGATGTGGATCATTCAGAGCAGAGTGGAGGAGGCTAAAACCTGTCTCTTAATTGAGAGAGAAACTCTACCTAACTTTACTTGATGATAGATTGTATCTAAAGTTCTCTACTTGATGATAGATTGCATCTAAAGTTTTATATTTCATTATCTTTTACCACATTTTATAAGTACAGTGGACCCCCGGATTACGTCATTTTTTCGTTCAAGAATGCTGTTCAAGTGCCATTACTGAACGAATTTATTCCCATAAGGAATAATGTAAATTAGATTAGTCCTTTTAGACCCCCAAAATTACACTTACAAAAATAAACTTGCATAAAAGGGCGAGTTTGGAGACTATCATACACCGGGGGTCCACTGTATATTTTCTTTAACCCTTTGCAGGTAGGTGCCATAGTGCTACAGCTTTGAAGTGCAGGTCGGTGCCATGAGCTCAGTTCACTCAGATAAGCTGTGAGTGGTAAATTTTGGGGCAGTATTACTCCACGCTTCTGGTGAGGGTGGTCTGCAGCCTGTGGCCTACTACTCAGCCAAATACCAGGCCTATCAGCAGGCCTACTCTACTACTGAGGAGGAGGACCTGGCCCTGGTACTTGTGCTGGATCATTTTGATGTTTTTGTCCAGTACGTCACATGTGGTCACTGTTTTCAGTGACCACCATACTCTGACATACCTAAGCTCATTGAAGAACAAGAACACAGACTGATGCAATGGGCTTTATGGCTGCAACCTTGCAACTTCTCCATACGCCACATAGCTGGCAAAGATAATGTGCTGGCAGATGCCCTTTCCAGAACTTGATTCTATTAGGCTGTGTTAGAGACAACATGGGTAGTAAGGTTTTTTTTTTTTTTCCTTATGGACATAAAGTAAAATTTGAGTTAATCTGGCCATACAGTTTTTTTTAGTGAGGGGACACTTGCTTCCATGCACAAGTGTCTTGAGCCTATGCTAGCCCTACTGTCTGCTATCTCACTCTAAGGTTGTCTGATTTGGAAGTCCTCTGAGTTGATCACTACCTAATGAGCTGGATGGTTGACAGGAAAGGCAGTTCCATTAGTATTTTATGCCATGGTGGCACATTATCCATTTAGCATGCATAGTCCTGGCTATTAGAGCCCTTTTGGGGTGGGGGTGTAGCATGCTGAGGGTATGTCACATTTTATTCAGTGTATGTCACACACCCATATAGGCATGCCTTCTGACCAGACAACAAGGTGCTAAGGATTTAATGATCAGGGGCTTCATCATTATACAAGTACCTTAATTCAACCCACCAATCACAAGGAAGCCTGCCAAAAGCTGTGAAGTGACTTGGGATGCTCGTGAAGCAGCTTTGGCAGACTTACTTTCCCAGCTGGTAGCCACGGTTCTCACCATGTTTGCTTCCATTTGCCTCATTATACATAATTGTAAATAGTGTAATAGGCTTATTTTGGTGAAGGAAATAAAATCATTTATTGTCTCGGCTGCCTTTTTGCTTGTTCCTAATTGATTATCGGGCTATGGCAAGTGTGTAAGCCAATAGTCTACACTTGTGTTCATAATACACCATAGCACTAATTTCTTTTACAACCCCATCTATAAATATGTGACATTACATAACCCTGTTTAAGGCCTACTTTTACTGAAAAATAATCTCCCTCTCTTCTATCTACCCTAACCTGCACCTCACTATCCACATAAAAGCTCTTTACCGCATTAATTAAACTACCACCTATTCCACACATTTGCAACATCTGCCACATTGCTCCCCTATCTACTCTATCATATGCCATTTCTGAATCCATAAATGCAATGAAAAGTTCCTTACCTTTTACTAAGTATTGTTCACTTATGTGCTTCAGTGTAAACACTTGGTTTACACAACCCCTACTCTTTGAAAAACCTCCTTGTTCCTCTGCAATCCATGGGTGTGTATGGAAAAGTAGATTCAGAGTTTCGAACACTACTTACAATTTTCAGGAGCACAATGTTGCAAATGAGGAACATACTGTATATAGTACAAAAGAATTTTTAACATCAAGAACCAGAATACAAGCTTAAATTAAACCTGTGTACAATATCAGATTTTTTTTTTTTTTGCCTTACCTAGTCTGGCTTCCACAAATCTGAACATAATGCCTAATGAGCCTTTAGCAGCATAGTATCCGGCCGTAAGAGCAACTAATCCACCAACTGCTGCTTGGATCTTGGCAGGATCACTCAAAAATGCATCTAAACCAGTGCCAATTGCTGCACCGGCTGTCCTGTAGAAAAGAAAAAAAATATGATAATTTTATTATGAAGGTTTAACAAACATTAAGACTGGGAAGAGGTAAGTCTGTGAAGCTCATGTACAGGTCACCCTCCACATTTGCGAGTTCCACTTTCGCGGGCTTCGAACATTCGTGAATGCCCAGCCGCCCAATCATATTTATGTTTCCCGGCAAGTCCCTACTACCCTCCCTCTTACCCCCTCAACTGGCAACCTGCATTAGATCACTTCTTTCATAAGAAAACCATAATGTACAAATGAACTGGTGTACGTACACCATTTACATACCTTGCAGAAGATAGAGCAACTTATGCTTAATGAACAAATGAACTGGTGTACATACACCATTTACATACCTTGCAGAAGATAGACAGAGCGGTTTACGTTTAATTGCTACACTCTCAATGCTACACTCTTAATGCTCACTTTGTCACTGAACTTAACTGCTCTAAACTCCACAACTTGCGCCTGTGCAAGGAACACATTAAAACCACTAAGAGTGTGTTATTAGTCTTGAAGACACCATATTAATGATGATAATCACTCTGAGGCGCATGTCGTATAAAACGTTAATATAGACATTTTGCTTAATCCATCTATGATATTTTTTTCAAAATTATATAATAAACATGCTACGTAACATTTTTTTTTTTCCAACAAGTTGGCTGTCTCCCACAGAGGCAGGGTGACCCCCCAAAAAAAAAGAAAATCCCCAAAAAGAAAATACTTTCATCATTATTCAACACTTTCACCTCACTCATACATAATCACTGTCTTTGCAGACAAGCTCAGATACGACAGTTTAGACATCCCTCCAAACTGCCAATATCCCAAACCTCTCCTTTAAAGTGCAGGCATTGTACTTCCCATTTCCAGGACTCAAGTCCAACTAAATCAATTAACTGGTTTCCCTGAATCCCTTCTCACACTCCAACAGCTCATCAGGTCCCAAAAACCATTCGTCTCCATTCACTCCTATCTAAAACGCTCACACATGCTTGCTGAAAGTCCAAGCCCCTCGCCCACAAAACCTCCTTTACCCCCTCCCTCCAACCTTTTCGAGGACAACCCCTACCCCGCCTTCCTTTCCCTATAGATTTATACGGTCTCCAAGTCATTCTACTTTGATCCATTCTCTCTAAATGACCAAACCACCTCAACAACCCCTTTTTAGTCCTCTGACAAATACTTTTAGTAACTCCACACCTCCTCCTAATTTCCACACTCCAAATTTTCTGCATAATATTTACACCACACATTGCCCTTAGACAGGACATCTCCACTGCCTCCTCGCTGCAGCATTTGCAACCCATGCTTCACACCCATATAAGAGTGTTGGTACCACTATACTTTCGTACATTCCCTTCTTTGCCTCCATGGATAACGTTTTTTGTCTCCACAGATAACTCAACGCACCCCTCACATTTTTTCCTTCATCAATTCTATGGTTAACCTCATCCTTCATAAACCCATCCACTGACAAGTCAATTCCCAAATATCTGAAAACATTCCCTTCTTCCATAATCCCTCTCTCCAATGTGATATCCAATTTTTCTTTATTTAACCCTTTGGGGGTCCAAGGACCCTCTCCGAAACTCGTTCTCAGGGTCAACGAATTTATAAAAAAAAAAAAAAAAAAAAATCATGAAATGATAAGTTTTTTTTCTAAATCTAATACGCTAAAAAATAAATTTTTACGATCAATACTCACCGAGATATAGAGGATTGAAATTGACGAAAATTGAACCGCTGCCGGCAACATCAGTGACTGCCGGTTGGCCGGTAATCTTCTATTTTCTTTCTTGAAGTTGTTTTCATATCAATTTTAATTTTTTTTTTTTTTGCAAATAACTTTTATGGCCTGTGAGACCAATATAAGTGCTGTTTTTCAAATATTCACTAGCTAAGTATTATACAATAATTACATAAAATTTGTTATCACTATTTTGTTTACACAACTTATTTAGTTATTCACAATAACAAATATTGTTTATTTTCATTGTTCAATCATGTATATACATATACAGTGGTACCCCAACTTACGATGTTATCATTTTACGTTATTTTCGATAACCGATATTTATAACGTAAGAAATTTGACTGTGACTTACGATGTTTGCTTCGTCTAACGACATTCGTACCGGACGTGTCCGCTTGGCGCCCAGCTGAGCGCGCACTCCAGGGAGCGTCAGTGTGCTATTGTTTACAAGTGAGAGCGACCACCCACCCACACCCACGCATTCATACCAGTATATTGTCATTATTCCACTGTTTTTAGTGCTTGCAACTGCTAAATAAGCCACCATGGGCCCCAAGAAAGCTCCTAGTGCCAAGCCTGTGGTAAAGAATGTGCAGGGAGTGAAGCATTTATGCAGGGAGTGTAGCATTTATGCAGGGAGTGTAGCAGGCATGCAGGGAGTGTAGCAGGCATGCAGGGAGTGTAGTAAAGATGCAGAGAGTGTAGCAGGGATGCAGGGAGTGTAGCAGGCATGCAGGGAGTGTAGCAGGCATGCAGGGAGTGTAGCAAAGATGCAGGGAGTGTAGCAGGGATGCAGGGAGTGTAGCAGGGATGCAGGGAGTGTAGCAAGGATGCAGGGAGTGTAGCAGGGATGCAGGGAGTGTAGCAAAGATGCAGGGAGTGTAGCAGGCATGCAGGGAGTGTAGCAGGCATGCAGGGAGTGTAGCAGGGATGCAGGGAGTGTAGCAGGGATGCAGGGAGTGTAGCAGGGATGCAGGGAGTGTAGCATGGATGCAGGGAGTGTAGCAGGGATGCAGGGAGTGTAGCAGGGATGCAGGGAGTGTAGCATTCATGCAGGGAGTGTAGCATTCATGCAGGGAGTGTAGCATTCAAATAAAAGGCCAGTAACCCCAGAAAAGAACTTGGTACCTGCAGTGTTAATGGAAGGGATTCCCCTTCCAAACACTAGCATACTACTCCACCTTCTCCCTCCTCCCGTCCTCCACACATCAACAACTCTTCAATAAATGTAAGTGACATGTTATTGTACAATATTTACAGTATTTCTTTTTTAAAGTTCATTAAATTGTGTATTATTTAATGTCAAAAATTCTAAAAAAAATTTTTTTTTTACTACTTTTGGGTTTGAAAGGGTTAATTTTTTTTCCATTATTTCTTATGGGGGAAAAATTTATTCGGTTAAACTGGTTTGGTTACAGATATGCCCCCTCGGATTAATATCGTTAACCGGGGATGAAATTTTAAGGGCGCCAAAAAATGCACTCGCCAATATTTCACAATCATTACATAAATTTTTTTTATCACTATTTTGTTTAAAAACTTATTTACAGTTATTCCCAAAAACAAATATTGTTTCTTTTCATTGTTCAATCATGTATATACATATATATAGTCACTGGACATGTTTCTAAAATTATGCATCCTGTGGAAGTTCTGAAACATGGTTCCATACAGTGGTGTTTTTCATTCCACACATAAAACGAAAATGTTTTTTGCGTTGTTGTGGGCGTTTTTTTTTTTTGTGCACAGACAAAAAACCTCCTCCTTTAGCCTTTTTTTTGTAAGCAGTAGAAGGCAGTTTTGTTAGGGGAAATGTTCACCAAGGCCTCCAACGAGAGGGTAGGTGGTTTATAACCTGGTGTTGGGGGGGTTTTTATTGCAGGTGTTGTTTTTTGGTACTTGAAATTTTTTGTCTGATGACAGACAAAAAAAATTCCCATATGGTGGTTTGTTTGTTTTCAACTTATATATATTATAAGCATTTAAAGGTTTAAAGGGCCAGAATGTGAAAAAGAGTTTTATGTACCACTTGTTCCCTTTCGAACAAAATCAGCAAACCCAATTTTTCGTGTTACATTTGTCCACTAAGCGCATATTGAGCGGGGTAATCCATCACATGCAGGTTTTAGAATGGGGCATTGGTTTTCTATGCAGCCTGCCAGTGTCTGTCATTTTGTTAGGGTG